>SNQJ01S0109914.1:20581-37569 GCA_010110895.2 Picea sitchensis
TGAATGTGCGCAGAAATTCAGGATCTTTTTTGCATAGTTTTGTGACTATATGACCAATTTTGATTGTGATCCTCCTGTAATTATTGGTAGTATGTTGTATTTTTTTTAACTATTTCTTCATCGGTTGTCTGTATTTGTATGAGCAATTTTTTGGTGATAACATATGCCCCCTGATGTGTGAGGTTAGGAGGATACGTATAGCCAAAATAGAACAATGTTTCTTTATGCTAAAATTGCCATAAGAATAGGAGAGTTGTAGTTGTTGATAAGATGGACGGTCAGAGAGGTCGATTGGAGGAAAAATGGGATTCTAACTAATGCCATAATTCTATGAAAACTAAAAAGGAAACTCTATGTACAAATGAGGAAGGCATGCCCCATTTTTGTGTCGTGAAACCATAATAATATGATGGTAAGTGAAAATTGTTGATGAAGTGGATGTCTGCATCGCTCTTGGGGGCATCAATAATGGTTGATGACAGTTATGTGGACTGAACTATCTCTAAATAGAGAAATGGACACTGGTGTAAGCTATCGATAATTCAAAGGCATTTATGGCCTAGCAACTTTAGAGGTCTTTGATGATGACTGAAAAACTGCAATGATCGCATAGTAAGACACACCGTAACATGAAACTTTGTTGGAGTCAAATGTTATGGGGATCAACGACATCAGAAAGTAATAATGAATCTTTCTGTTCCATCTAAGACTGCTCATTGATAGGGGAATGAGAGGCAAGATACTTCCACCTTCCTAGAAACTTGTGTTGATGTCGAGAGGGAAGGGGGTGCGACTGCAAGAAGCAAAGGGATTCTTGACATTGATTTGATCAAAATGTTATCAGGGATTGTATGGAAGAAAGATGGATGAAATGGTGACATGGAATGGATGGGACGTCAGAACTACCAAAACATGATGACAGAAGGAACCGTAAAACATGATCTATTGTCTTGGGGACAACCAAATATTAGGTAAATGATGGTGAATGTGTACAACTGCAAAGGAGTGGAGGCTAGGTTAAAATACATATATTGAGGACAAAGGTGTTAGTGATAGTCGGTATTTTTCTATGGTAGGGATAGATTTGTAGAGATGGTGATGAAAAGGAAATTCCCCAACCAAGGGTGACATGGGTTGCTGTGTGCCACAAAAAAAGATGCCACCGGTTGCAATGGCCAAAACCTATTCTACATGTTGAAACTTGAAATGTTCTTTATATAATTACCAAATAAATAAAGAATAATTGGGTTGAAAGTACACTTACAGAAACAGGTGCCCCAATTTAGAATGGATTGGCCATGTGGGGCGCAAGTAGGGAATGTAACAGATGAAGGGTGGGGGCCCCATGGGTGTGTTTCTATACCAGGTAGATGGATGGAGGATGAAATTGCGGATGGGAAATTGATGTTGGATGATATGGAGGGTTAATGATAATGCCGAGCTGCATTTAATGTAACCAAAAATAGGATGTGGGAGTCCATAATGGGTGGTTAGAATGATGATGAGGAAGAAGTATGAGGTTCTTACTCTGGGGCGTAACACTACTAGGACTCTTGATCTTAATGGATAGAAAAACATGAGTGTCAATATGATAAGGGGCAAAGATACATGGGATAACTCATGGTGGTCATAATGCTACCAGTTGATAGTACTTGAAAGCAATGGAGGTGACAATACCATAAAGTTGGGTGTGGGGATGCTAAGGATAAATTTCAAGGGGTATTATTGGGATATGCAGTTGTTTGCAGAGGGCGTGAGTGTATGCTAGTTGTGATCATATACTTGAAGGGGTTGTGGGATGGTCCAGACATAACGTGTTAATGAGGATGATGAACTGTACCTGCATGTGCGAAAACAAATACCCGACGTGAAACATATATGAAGATGAAGTAAATATGACATTTATTTAAGAATTAAATGTGCGAGAACTATGCATACATGGGTGCAAAAAGGGGTCCCCAGGTTTTGGTGATGAAATGAGTAACTGATGCTACAATGGTGAAGGTGACAGAGTCGGGATCATGGTGGTGTGAACGATGTATAAAACATAGCTCTTAAGCACCCAAACGAATATGAGGAAGTTGGCGAAAGGGGCGTATATATGGTCGTGGGGCCCACAATGCCACCTCATGTGTACTTGTGTATGTGGAGGTCTAGGAGTGGCGCTTGTGGATGTTTTTGAGTGGTACGAGATCCTACGGACCTGGATTCGGCTTGCAAGAGATCTAGGTAAGCCGTAATAATCTCTTGTATAGGTTAGGTATGTTTTTCTAGGGTTGGGGGATGTACGAAGGGTTATATGGTCGATTTTATGACTGGGTAGGAGGGATCGCGCGGGAGAAACCTTGGTTCCCACACATATGTGCATGGGTAATATTGATGTAGCTGGATGCAGATTACGCAACTGTCTCAATATCCATTATGAAAATGTGCACGAGTATTGTGTTTATTACTACGCAGAGGGGGGTGTGGAGTCAGTGTGTATTTAAAATGGAAAGTCGCGCACATGCATGCGACTATTAAATTAAAAATCATGTGCATGTGCTTGACTTCCTATAGTACATCCATGCATGTCTTGTGCACCTGTTTCTAGATTTGGCATGCGGTAATCGCGTGACTATGTACTGGACAATCGCGCCGATGAGCATGACTGTAATAGATACATCCTCACAAATGTGCACAACTATGGGGGGTATAACTGTGCAGGTAGTAAAATCTGATTTTTGTTGAGGTTTTGGGTTTTTCATGGTGAGAAAAACTAACTTAATTTTGTTGGATTTGGTGCAGGTGACTGAATGGAAAAACACTATATCGATTCAAGGGAATTAGGGACTGGGAGGCTTTGTGGAGGATTGTAGGGGACGATCCCCATATCTGACAACATTTGGCCTGAGATGGATTACTACGTTTTTTTTATTGCTTTCTGATCTACTCGTAGGATGCCCTACTAGAGTATATCATCATGATGTGGCGGCTAGAGGGGAAATTATTTGAGGTGCGAGGGCGTGATGTTTGTATTACAGTGGACATTAACATCTACTTCATCACTTGGATCTCTTTTCGGGGCACGAAGTTACCTACACCACCGAGGATTTTGTCAGGGGTGATGGTAGTAGCAACGGTTGAATGGAATTTTTCAGGTATTGCGATGATGAGAAGTGGGTCTATCAGTTTAACTTCTATAGTCTCGTTGGAGACACATGTTTTCTGTGTGATGATCGTACAAATTTTTGGATCGTTGGGGACCCAACACATCTCTAGGGTGCATGTGGAGATCATAGAGGGAGCAATGGAGGGGTAGATGTATGCTTGGGCTCACATGATGTAAGCTTGCATGGTAGCACAAATGGATAGGTGTGTCTCTGTTGGGAGTGGATATTTTTCATTTGGGTCGGTGTTGATCTTATTTATATTTGTAATGGTGATTCTTCTACGCCTAAGATTGATTTTGGATCCACCGTCGTCGCATGATTCTCGACTGATGAGTTTGCCACAATTTTTGCCTCGCCAGGGTGGTGGAGAGGTGGGTTATTATTTCATCCCTACTTTCAAGGGGGTCTGGTGGAAGACCCCTTACATTATACTAGATTTATCATATCACGGGATGAACTTCTGTCATCACTCGGATATGCGTCCGTCGGCTGGTGATATGTGGGATAGGTGATTTTTTTGTACTTTGTGTATTTAGATGTTCTTTGGTTTTAAATACGTTGATGTCAGAAATACTGGTACAACCTTTTTTTGTGTTGATGCATATGTTGGGCCTAGCAGGCGAGAGGCTGAGTTTATATGGGTGAAAAATGAAGGGTAAGGGTCGGGTGCGGAGGCACCGACGATATTATGATCCGAGGGTTGGGCCATCACAGAATCCTTGGGTGGGCCCGATATGTGCCGAGGTGGCATATGATATGGAATCAATGGTCTAGGAGGTAGAGGACTTGGGGAGGTGTCTAAAGGCGGTTTTTGATGGAGTGCTAGAGGATTGGTTGTCGCATATCCACAAAGATCATATATTAGAGAAGTGCATAGGTGGGGACCCCAGCTGAAGGTTGATAGTTCGACGAGCGGTAGTGGAAGGAGTAGCATTGAGAGGTCATATACCGATGAGGGAGGTTTCCCCTGGTGGGGGAGAAAGGGATACTCTAGGTGGCAAAGATCCACCAATGGACCCATGGGATGGTGATTTTTTAGGGCTAGGGGGATCCATAAAGGTTGGAGCATGCATGGTGTTGGCCCTTGGTTATGGAAGAAAGAAAAGATCAAGGAAGAAGAGAGAAGTACGAACTGCATGGAAGGTACATTAATTGAGAACGAGTTGAAGTGGTCAAAGAAGAAAAAAACAAGAAGCGAAGTAAGAGAAAATCTATCTGTTGGAAGAGAATATTGAGGAAGACAGATCAACAAAGAATATGGATCATGCACAACTCAACAAGTGAAAAAATACACCATCGGATGCTTTGGAGCACCTCATGGAAAAGAAGAAAGAATAGGCTGGTGATGCCCTTAAAGCATGGGCTACGTGGGACCTAGTGTTTAGGCACCTAGGGTTTTGTATCTAGGGTTTTGACACCTAGAATTTTCCATGTAATGTATAAATAAAGGTATAGAAGACTTGGGATGGGTTTGTTCATGCTATTATGGTTCAAAGTTGGATTGTGTTGTTGATGTTGAGTGATTATTGTTGTTGCGTGAGAGGAGTATTGTGTTGTGAGAGCATTCTTGTATTGTAAGATCTTCAACTGGGTGCGAAGATCAACTTTGCAGTTGGGTGCGCAAGAAGGGGAGAGAAGAAGAGAGAAAGGAATAAAGATATCTGCAAGTTAAGTGCGCAGATAGAACTGTATGTTTTCATCTAATATATCAATAAATGCAATTTTGTGGACGTAGCCCTAGGGAGAGGGTGATCCACGCATATCTGGTTGTTCTGTGTGATTGATGTTGTGTTATTTGTTATCTGTTATATTGTTATTGCATTATTGTGTTAGATCAACGATATATCTTGCGTAGTAGGCTTAAGATAGATAAAGAATACTAGAGTACTATGTGTTGTTTCCCTGAATCCACTTTAAATTTCCTCTAGTTGTAGACACCAATGTATTACAACCCCCTATTGCTACTTCAGCTGAGACTGCATCTGCTTCGCAGGTGTTTCCGAAAGGGCCAGTAGTTAGGGCTTGTTGGTGCACTGTAAGAGTTGAACCCTGGGTCTGCCCCTGTGCCAACAAATGGTTTCGTTGTTGGGACTGAGATCTTCTTGAGTGAATGTCAAGGTGGTTTCCATCGAATACAAAGATTCAAAAGTGGATAGAAGAACAAGAGAAGTAATTTGCAAAGCTCAAAACAAGAACCCCAACATTAGTACAGAGTATTGGTTGGGAAGGTATATCTTTACTGATATACAACATTTTTTCTTTGGAGGAGTTCATAAAGATCTATACAAGTGGTTAGCCAGATTAGCAGATACCCAGTTTGAAATCAGATCTAGACCACTTGTAGTTTGGACATTGACGTTGATCAAGAAGGTCAAAAGAGTTGATAATGCCTTGTCAAGACCAGTAGATCACTATTTTGATAACACTATTGGAGGGTACATTAGTGAGTTTGCTATTGATGGAGTTGAGTCATATAACCAAGCAAAGAGATATTTCTTTAAGGGACCTAGAGGAAAATGTTTACACATTTTGAAGTTGAAGATCAATATGCTATTGCATGAGAAGAACATCGTGAAGATACAATAATCGGTCAGATTGAAAAGATAATGTTCAAGAACTCAGACAACGACAACGACACAGAGGTTGGACACACATGTAGTGGGAGAGAATTCAGAGAGGTCACTCTGGTGAACCTGTTTGTTAATAATCACGAATCATTAGCACAGGATGAAGGGTTCTACAATGGAGAGGAAAAAGAGTTGTTGAACGAGGAGTATTCAGAGTCCGCTAGGGAAGAGGAGAGAAAGAATGAAGAACCTCGCTGAGAATAATCAGTAAATTCAAGGACTGCGCCTACTGTCGAAGTAAGTACTACTACTCATCCTATTATTTTAGCAACATTAAGTAACCAGAGTAGCCAGAGTTATCAGAGCACTCAGAGAATTGTTACCAACAGTTCAGTACATACTTAGTCAAGAAACCTAGAAAGATCTATGGAAAATGAAATGAGGTTACCTATCTTTAGAGGATATGGATCTAAAGATCCTAATCATCACTGGTTCTTATGCGAAGATGTATGGATTATTAATCAAGTCAATGACAAAGATGTTAAGAGAGCTCAGTTTAGTACCACCTTGAGAGACCGCCCACTAAGCTGGTACATGAAGTTTGTTAAAGGAACTGTACAATCTAAACCACTTAATGATATTGAGACTACGTTGAGTGCAGAATTCAAGAAAACCAATTCGAAGTTGCAGTGCATTACATAACTAAAATAAATCAAGCAGAGAGTAGCTGAAATTATGTGGGAATTTGATCAGAGATTTAAGACCTTGACAGGTCGTTTGAGCTTTCAGATTCCAGACAAGCAGAATAAGGAATGGTTCATTTCTTCCCTCCTACCACACATTAGAGTTCCTATGATGCAACATAAGGTTGCTTCCCAGGCTGAGGCATTGGAGATTTCCATGAAACTAGAATCAACCCCTATGGGAGAATCCAACTCAGGTATGAGTCAGATTTTGAGTCAGATAACTAGCTTATCTCTGCAGGTCGAAGATATGAAAAAAGAAAAGGGAAAATACAAAAGTGAAGATATTTGGTGTATATGTAAGTCAGAGGGCCATGACAAGGAGGATTGTCCCCTATTTAATGAGTACTTGGCCTCCGGATCCCCGAGCCCTTTGAAGCAGGTTAATCTACCATGGTGTGAGGTATGCATAAATAAACATCACCCTGGTGAATGATATTACATGCAAAAATATGTCCAGACCCCTACTAATATTTACTGTACATTCTGTAAATTTGTGGGGCATGATGAGAAGGACTGTAGGGCTTATGACCTATTGCATGAAAGGTCAAGAGATACATATAGGATTCAAGGATAAATACAGCAGGAGGGAAATGCTACGCAGTTTAATTCCCCAGGAAGAGGAAACTTCAACCCTCTAGGTGGATTCAGAGGAAGAGGACGAGGAGGAGGCAAGGGTTGAGGTAGAGTTCAGATCATTTGTTATAACCATGCCTAGCTAGGTCAGTTGGAAAGGGACTTTCACAACCCTTGTACCACTTGTAGTTACTGCAACTCATTTGAACATGTTATTGAAGATTGTCCAGTATTGTTGGCGAAACTTCAGGAAATACGGGGTGGAAACCAGAAAGTGAAACTAATATCAGTGGAACCTCATGGAGAGGATCCCAGAGTTGTTGTTATCACTAGAGGAGGCGATGTTACAGGAGAATACAGGGTGACTCTAGAAAATATTACAGAGGGATCAAGGATCAAAAGGGCTGTAGAGAAGACACAATAGCTTGATCCAAGGAAGGAAAAGCAGACGTTCGAATAGGCCAGAAGAAAATTTGGAAGAGAAAATGACTCTGCACATAAGACACAACCAGAAGTGAGAGAATGTGGAATGCCTCTAGCATTCGATTAGTCTACCTCGCTGGGAGAAAAAGAGGTAAGAAAGATTATGGATTTCTCAATACTTGCATTAATTTGATTAAGGATGAAAGAGTTGTGCAAGAACTACAACACTTGATCATACGGTATGTGATAGGAAGGGTAGATCCGCTGATGAATAAAGAAGTACATCAAGTATCTATAAAGAGAAGGACAAAAAAGGAAATACACCTTAATGCTCAGATTGGAGAATACGACACAGATTATGTGGTCCTCGAACTGGGATCATAAGTCAATGTTATGACGAAGCAGACCTGGGCATTGATGGGAAAACCTAAGTTGATTTACTCTCCTATCAGGCTCAGGATGGATAATCAACAGGCAGTAAGCCCCTTTGGAATACTGGAGCATGTCCCTGTGGACATCGACAAGGTCAGGACATTTGTAGAATTCAAAGTGATTGAGATAGTTGATGATAGTTGTCTTTATCCTGCCTGTTAGGAATTGATTGGTCTTTCAACAATTCGACTGTTGTTGACCTAAAGAAAAGAAGAATGACATTTGAAGGTGATGGTCTTAGGGTCATTGCACCTCTTGATCATGATGAAGGTCCTAGATACACATAACCTGTCAGAGAAGAAGACCATGCTTATGAACTAGAGAACATATATAAATTGACATCAAGACAACATGATTACATTAATCCTATGCTAAATGGAAATTTAAGTTGGAAAGTGAAAGTGCATGCTCATTAGATTCAAAAGAAGTATTGGAGAACTGACAGAACATAATGTATGAAGTTTCTTCACGGAGGTGTGCCAGATTGACCAAGGAGGTTTGCTGGATTGACACAAAAGTAAGTAATCTGCCCACATTTGATGGTTTAAATCATTCAGAAACATTCTTATTGGAATTTGAATAAATTGTACCAGTACAATAGAGGTTGTTGGCACTGGATGAAGCCTTGAAAGAAGTGCCAACAATATGGTGGGGAACACACAAGAAGAACATCGTGGAGTGGGTAAAATGTCACACTTTGATGACAATGCGCTTTTCATACCAAATTGAAGGGTGCAAAGTTCAATACATAGGTCAGAGCTGTCCGAAGGACCATGTGCAAAGTTGTGAGGAGGCCTGGAGCAACATTCCTAAAGAACAGTGGGTGCATAAGTTCATTAACATTTTGGATACTATGCCTATGAACCGGTATCTTCAAGCATGACTTAGCCTCACCACCTCAAATTGTTATGGTATGAATCTAAAATTTATAGCTACATTTTTATTTGAAAGTCAGTACCCCACAGTAGATCAGGATTTACAAGTTGTAAGAAAAAAAGTCTTTGAGGAGGCACCTAACCTCCCTTTGGAGAAAGAAGAAGATGAATGGACTGCACCTCTTCAGAAATTATAGGGTTGTTACAATATCAATGCTGATGAAGATGATGATCCTAGGAATCTGAACATCGCAGAAACTAAAGGACAAAGAGACATAGATGGTCCAGGGATTGAACTACCTTTCATTAGACAACCAATTGAAATCAATAAAGTTAATATTGGAACAGAGCAAGCACCTAAATTGGCCAACTTTGGGGATTATTGGGATGATGCCACTATTTATAAGATTACATAATTACTACATCAATATCAGGATTTGTTTCCAACCAAGTTCACAGACACGAAGGGAATTAAAGGGCCCATGGGAGAAATGAAAATCCCTTTGAAACCAGATGCAAGGCCAGTCAAGAAGAGACCCTACAGACTGAATCCCAAGTATAAGTAGAATGTTAGGATTGAATTAGATAGAATGTTGGAAGAAGGAATCATAGAATCTCTTGAAGAATCAAAATGGATTAGCCCTATGGTGGTCTAGGATAAGAAGTCAGGAGAGATCAGAATTTGTGTAGATTTAAGAAAACTGAATGATGCATGTTTACATGATCCATTCCCTACACCGTTTACTGATGAAGTGCTAGATAATATAGGAGGACAAGTAGTTTACTCCTTCACAGATGGATTTTCAGGTTATCACCAAATCAGGATTGCTAAGTAAGATAGACATAAGACCACATTTGAAATAGAATGAGGTTCTTTCTAGTACACTATAATTCCTTTTAGATTGAAGAATGCACCAACCATATTTTCCAGGGTGTTGGTCGAAGCATTCAAGGAATTTTTACACAATTTTTTGGAAGCATATTTTGATGATTGGACGGTTTTTAGCTTATTGAAAAATCATATTTAATTTTTGAGACTAATGTTGGATATGTGCAGGAAATGTCAGATTTCCCTAAACCTGAAGAAGTGCATCTTCATTTAACCTTTTGGAGCATTACTGGGACACATTTTATGTAAGCAAGGGCTATTGGTAGATCCTTCCAAGATTTCCATTATTGTTGATCTACCTCCCCCTACTTCGGTTAGACAGTTGTGCACTGCACTGGGACATACTGGATACTACAAAAAGTTTATCAAGGGATATGAATAGATAAAAACACCCATGGAAAATATTTTAAGGAAATATCATCAGTTTCAATGGTCAGAGGAATACCATAAGAGCTTCGACATACTAAAGAAAAAAATGGTTACTGCGGCTATTATGGTTTTCCCAGATTGGAGTAAGGAATTCCATGTTCATGTCAATGCTTCATCTATTGCGCTAGGAGAAGTGTTAGCACAACTAGGAGCACCATATATTGACCACCCACTAGCCTTTGCTAGCATGAAACTCTCTACATCTGAGATAAATTACACTACCACTAAAAGACAAGGATTAGCTATGGTCTACGTGCTGCATAAGTTTAGACACTACTTGTTGGGAGGACATTTTAAGATGTTCACTGATCACTCTGCATTGAAATACTTAGTCAAAAATATAGTGTTGAGGGGAATAATATGCAGATGGATACTGTTATTCCAGGAATATGATTTTGAGATTATGGTCAAGCCAGGGAGAATGAACAAGGGACCTAACCACTTGTCTAGGTTAGAACATGGAGAGGAACCTATCGTTTTGGAGGATACGCTACTATATGCACAACTGTTGGTGATCAGAAAAGTTGATGATCACTTCATCGGGATAGTGCAGATCCATTCGACAGGAATGGAACCCCACAAGTATACAATCATTCAGAAGAAACAACTGGTAGTTCATGATGCAGATTTTTCACTTATACCTAGAAAACTATATAATATGGGACTCGATGAGATTTTGAGAATATGTGTTATGGAGGAACAAAGACCACTAATTATTTCAGAAGCGCATGAATGCATCGCAGGAGGACACTATGCAGGGAAAGAAACAATGCATAAGGTTCTCAGAGCTAGCCTCTGGTGGCCTACTTTACATAAAGATGCTAAAGAATACTACAGAACCTACGATGTATGCCAAAGAGTTGGGAAGCCTTCTAGAAGAGATGAGATGCATTTATCACCTTAGCTAACCTTACAAGCATTTGAGAAATGGGCCATTGATTTTGTGGGACCTATTAACCCACCAAGAAAGCGTACAGGATCTCGATACATCATCACTGCGACATAGTATTTGACCAGATGGGTAGAAGCAAGAGAAGTTAAGGACTGTCGTGTAACTAAAGCTACGTGATTCATATTTGATGATATCATAACCATACTTGGATGCCAAAATATCCTTATGAGCGATCAAGGTACACACTTCATCAAAAAAACTGTTGAAGCCTTGACTCAAGAATTTGAAGTTCACCATCAGAAGAGCACACCATACCACCCGCAAGTGAATGGTACAGTCGAAGTTTTCAATAAGATTGGAGACATCATTGACAAAGATTTACAGTGTGAATAGAGATGATTGGGATTTGAGAGTGCCAACAATGTTATGGGATTATCAAACCAATTGCAAGAAGTTGACAATGCAGACTCCCTTTAAGTTAGTTTATGGCCTAGAAGCAGTGGTACCGATGTAATATTTAGTTCATAGCTTAAGAATTGCAGTGTTTACAGATACGGATGAAGTTGGTGGAACTAGAGGAAGATAGGTTTATTGTAGGATTTCATTAGCAGGTACAGAAGGAACAAGAAAAGGCCTACCATGACAAATATATCAAGAAGAAAGAATTTAAGCAAGGAGATCTAGTATTGGTATATGAAAACAAGTTCATGAAGCATCTAGGGAAGTTCAAGACACATTGGCTTGGGCCATATCAAGTTGCCTATGTTACAGAAGGAGGAGCTGTGCAGTTGAAGATTCTGAATGTAGAATGGAAGGAAGTTTTAGTAAATGGGAGCCGATTGAAATTGTATTATGACAACCAGGTACGTCGCAACTCTTAGTAAAAACAAAGGAATAAGGGTATAGGTACCAGGTGTAGTTGAAACTGGGTACTAGACACAGAAAAGACAGTCTGCACACAACAAGGGAGGACAGAGCAGAAAGCACAGGCTGCTCCATGCAGTCTGCAGTTGAAGTGTTAACGAAGGTTCAACCCTGCAGTGACTCGGGACGAGTCACAAGTGAGTGTTGGGGGCCTGTTGGCCCTTGGTTATGTAAGAAAGTGAATATCAAGGAAGAAGAGAGAATTGCAAACTACTTGGAAGGAACATTAACCAAGAATGGGTCGAAGTGGTCAAAGAAGAAGAAAAGAAGGAGAAAAATAAGAGAAAAACTATCCGTTGGAAGAGAATATAAAGGAAGATAGATCAACAAAGAATATGGATCATGGACAACTCAGCAAGCAGAAAAATCCACCCTCAGATGCTTTGGAGCACCTCACGGAAAAGAAGGAAGAACAGGCTGGCGAAGCCCTTAAAGCATAAGCTGCGTGGGACCTAGGGTTTAGGAACCTAGGGTTTTGGATCTAGGGTTTTGACACTTATAATTTACCATGTAATGTATAAATAATGTCTAGAATACCTGGGATGGGTTCGTTCATGTTATTATGGTTTGAAATTGGATTGTGTTGTTGATGTTGAGTGATTATTGTTGTTGTGTGAGAGGAGTATTATGTTGTGAGAGTATTCTTGTATTGTAAGATCTTCAGCTGGGTGCGAAGATCAACCCTGCAGCTGGGTGAGCAAGAAGGGGAGAGAAGAAGAGAGAAAGGGAGAAAGAGATATGCAAGATAAGTGCGTAGATAGAACTGTATGTTTTCATCTAATATATCAAGAAACACAGTTCTGTGGACGTATCCCTAGGGAGAGAGTGAACCATGTATATTTGGTTGTTCTGTGTGATTGATGCTGTGTTATTTGTTATCTATTATACTATTATTACATTATTGTGTTAGATAAGGGATATCTCTTGCATAGTAGGCTTAAGAGAGATAAAGAATACTAGAGTGATATGTGTAGTTGCCCTGGATCCACTTTTCATTTCCTCTGGTTGTAGACACCTATGTCCTGCAACCCCCTATTGCTACTTCGAGTGAGACTGCATCTGCTTCGCAGGTGTTGCTGAAAGGGCCAGTGGTTAGGGCTTGTTAGTGCGTTGTAAGAGTTGAACCCTGGGTTTGCCCCTGTGCCAAAACATGGGCGTGGCCCATCTTTGTATGATGTATAAGAGTCTATGAACTCTCATTTTGTATATACCGAGGGTATATTTTGGGAATGGGGCCTAGCCATGGGGCTAAGGTAGGTTATGTATCAGAAACATGTATGACATCTTTTGATCTATATATGAGTAGACCTTTCGATGATTATTATGATATTTTGGTAAACATGTATAATGTTTATGCTTGTTTCCTTGATTTATGGATGATGAATGATGTTTAAATGTAAGTTAATATGATGAATGCCAATCTAGGACTTGATTAGCCATATGATCTGTAAACTGGTTTAGGCTCCTAGGGATATGAGTAAATGTGATTGACTCAAAATTTCATGATAGAAGTTTGACTTGTAGGTACTTGCGGTATAAGTATGGATCACAGATGTGATACACATTGTTCAACTACAGAACCATGAGATGGGAATCTAAGAGGACACTTAAGTGAATAATAGAGAGGTGACTGGCCTCTAAGAGGAGGCCAATGGCAAGGACATATTTGACTTGGTTGTTGGTGGTAGGCCTAAGGAATATACCTCTAGAGTGAATTAGTACATGATCTGGGGTGTAAATGGCCCAAGCTACCAAAGAGATATTTCGAGTCCAACAGCTGGCCCCATCAATGTGCCAAATGTGGTAAGAAAATGGAGGATTCATCTGCCAAAACAAGGACAAAGATTTGGCCCATGGCGTGGTAGGAAAAGGTGGTTAACAAAGACTAAAACCACTAGGAAAATGAAAGAAGAACCTAAGGTAGAGTGGCTATTCTTAAGGGTAGAAATTCTTCAGGTATAACCCGTTGATAGGGTCCTTGAGTGTCTCTCCTTCAGGATGAGCCAAAATGTAGTCACCTTTGGTGAGACAATGATGAATGATATAGGGACCTCACCAAAGAGATTCAAATTTTCCATGGCCTATGGTGTCATGGGCGATATCATAGGCTAGTATTGGATCTCCTTCGGTAAAGGATCAAAGGGTTACTTGAAAATCAAAGATGACCTTGGACTATTTCTTGGCGGCTTCATTGTTTTGTAGAGAGGATCGACAATCCTTGTTGAGAGATTCAAGAATGGGAAATTGTTTCTCTATGGGAGTTGTATCTTAGAGGAGCTCGATTGTGGTGCGTAAAGTAGGTATTTCACATTCTATTGGGAGGATGACTTCCACCCCATGAACGAGATGGAAATGCATGAAACTGGTGGTAGTTTTGAATGCTATGTGATATGACCATAAGGCCGAGAAAAGCATGTGATACCAGTTGGTCTTACGCTTATCTATTGTTCGCTGCAACGTTGTTTTGAGGAATTTATTGAATTCATTGACTTTCCCATTGGAATGTGGGTAGTAAGGGGATTTGAACTGGTGAGTAAAGCCTTGTTTGTTGGAAAGTTCAACAAAAAATTCATTCTCGAAATGTTTTCCATGGTCAGACACTAGCTGGAGGGGAAATGCGAAGTGTGAAATGACACGATTGAAGAAAAAATGAGCAACCGTGTCTGTGGTATTGTTGAATATGGGCATGGCTTCCACCCCTTTGGTAAATTAGTCGATAATGACTATAGTATGATTTTTCCTATTGCTGGATGGGGTGTTGAAAGTCATGAAATCAATTCCCCACTTATAGAAGGGGTTGATGGTGATAACTATATGGAGAAGGGAAGGTGGTGCTTGGGCTTTGTGTGCATATAAATGACACTTGTTGTAGTGCTTTACTGAATTGATGTAGTCATGGAATAGGGTGGGACAAAAGTACCCAACGTGAACTATTTTATGTTTAGTGGACATGCCAAAAAGGTGACCTCCACATGCTCCACTCTGACAATCATTGAGCACTCTAGATTCTCCCTCAATGGTGAGGCATCATCGAAGAATGGTGTTGACTCCCCTATGATATAACACTCCTCCTATGAGGAGATAGTGTGAAGCTTGGTGACGGATTCAAAGACAGTCATCTCGGGATATGTGAAGGACAAATTTTTGTGTTTGAATATATACAAGGATATCTGCATACCATGGGTCATCGGATGAAATAAGGAATAAATGTTCATCTGAGAAGTTTTCATTGAAAGTGGGGTCAGCTGAGTTGGATGGTAAGTTGACCATGAGTTCTACTAAGATGAGGGATTTTTTTCTTTTGGGAGTAGTGAACTCTAGATTGTATTCTTGGAGGATGACGATCCAATGAGCAGATTTTCCATTGATTTGGTGGTGACTGAGCAGATAACACATAAGGTTGGAATCAACCACTACTATGGTAGTGTGAAGTAGGATGTAGTGACACAAATTTTGAGCTTTGAGGATGAAGATGAGGGAAAGATTCTCTTCATGATTGTATTTGAGAGGGGGTCCTGAGAGATTTTTTCTGATATAGTAGATGACATGTTTGCACTGGTCATTTCCTACTTGGACAAGAACTCCTACAATTGAAAATTTAGAGGCATACAAGTATAAGATATAATCCTTATCATAGTTTTGGGGACTAATTAAGGGTGCTTTGTTGAGTGATTCTTTGAGAGAGTCGAACACAACTTAAGCGTGCTGGTCCCATTGAAATGGGATGTCACTCCATAGTAAGCGTACAAAGTTGTGGTCACAAATAGCATAATCAGGAAAAAAACACCATAAAAAATATATTTTCCTTAGAGTATCTGCAATTGATGTAGGTTCTTGGGAGGAGGAATATTGTTGATGGCCTGGACCTTAAGGGGGTTGAAGGTGATACCTTGTTGGGAGATGATGAATCCCAATAGGCGACCCATCATGACACAAAATATGCACTTCAATGGGTTGATATGAATATTGTATCGTTGGCAATGTTCAAAGATGATCCATAAATATGCTATGTGTTGGGATCACTGTTTAGAATGAGCGTTAAGATCATCCAAGCATGTGAGAATAATGTGAGCTAGATCATGGAAGGAATATGTCATGGTGCATTGGAAGGCAGCTCTAGCATTTTTGAGTCTGAAGGGCATCACTCAATATGAAAATGTGCCACAAAGGGTTTTAAATGTGGTTTTGTACTAATTCACATGGAGAATTTGAGCTGGTTATAGCCAGAAAATCCACCCATGAGTGACAAAACTTCATGGCCAAAAAAAGCATCAATGATTTGGTCAATGAATGGTGTAGGAAAGTTGTCTTTGGGACAATCTCAATTGAGGTCGTGAAAATCAGTGCACACCCTAATAGTACCCAATTTTTTGTTGATAGGAAATGGGTTTGAAACCCATGATGTGTAGGCTATCAGGTAGATGAATCCAGTGGCACACAGTTTATTGATTTTGGATTTGATGGCCAAGGATTTGGAAGGGTGAAGTGGCCATTTCTTTTGGTGGATGGGGGAAATATCGGACCATGTTTCGATGGGGTGTTCTACAATGGTTGGGTCTAATCCAAACATCTCGGTGTACGACCAGGCGAAAATTTCCCAGAATTCTTTGAAGAGGGCCTTATATGCTATGATTTCTTCAAGAGAGCATGTGACACTGAGGGTGATTTATTCTATGAAATTGGATTTTTCAAAGATTCCAATTTTAATTGTGGGGAAGATATTTGCCATATTTCCTTATTCAAAAGCATCAGGTGTGGGTATTGGATTTTTGAACTAGTCCAAATGGTAAGGGGAAATGAAAACCTTAGCTTCAATGGAACATACATGGGAATCTAAGTGTGGATGAAAGGAGTTGTGAGAAAGAAAAAATCATCAGTGGTGAAAGGCATCCTATGGGTAATCTGGTACACATAGAACTTCCAAAATGTCTTCATCAGATTGAAAAATGAAGGAGTATAAGGGGTTTGTGACAGATGGGATAAATGTGTTGAGATTTGTGGATGAGGCATCTATGGATGGAGGGTGGGTTAAGGATTTACTATCATCATTTGAATCTGAGGTGGATGGATCTATGGGGGGGGGGGG
>SNQJ01S0109915.1:26526-44106 GCA_010110895.2 Picea sitchensis
TCATCTTGTATATGTTATGTATCTCATACACGCAATCTTCTCCACTGATAGGTTCTATGTATATGTGACCTTCATCCAGGTCCAAAGGTGCGATGAATTTAAGGCCATTACCCTCAAATGTCATTCTTCTCTTCTTTAGGTCAACAATAGTCGAATTTTTGAAATCCCAATCAATTCCTAACAACGCAGGATAGGGATAAATATCATCAACAATTTCAATCACTTCGAAATATGAAAATTTCCTTATCCCATCAATGTCTACAGGAACATGCTCTAGTATTCCAAACGGGCTCACCGCCTGCTGATTAGCCATTCTGAGCCTCATAGGGGAATAAATCAATCTCAGTTTTTCCATTAGTGCCCAAGTCTGCTTCGTCATCACATTGACTTCTGATCCCAAGTTGAGTACCACATAGTCCACATCATAGTCTCCAATCTGAGCACTAAGGTGTAATTCCCTTTTTGTCCTTCTCTTTCTAGATACTTGATGTACTGCTTTATTCAGCAGAGGATCTACCCTTCCTATATCATACTGTCTTATCAAGTATTGTATCTCTTGTACAACTCTTTCATCCTTAATCAAATTAATACAAGTACATAAGAATTCCATAAGCTTGCTTACCTCATTTCCTTGCCTAGGTGAGGCATACTGATCAAATGCCAGAGGCATTCCACATTCCCTTACTTCTGGTTGTGCCTTAGATGAAGAAGCTCATCCTTCTACAAATTATTTCCTTGCCTCTTCAAAAGTATGCCTCTCTCTCCTTGGGTCAAACAACTGTGCCTTCTCTGCAACTCTTTTGATCCCTGATCCTTCTGCAGTCTTTCCTGGAGTCACTCTGTCTTCTCTTGTAACAATGCCTCCTCTAGTAATAACATCGACTCTAGGGTCTTCACCACGAGGTTCTATTGATATCAATTGGACTTGTTGGTTTCCTCCTCGTATCTCCTGGAGTTTGGCTAACAACACTGGACAATATTCAATGACATGGTCAAATGAGTTACAATAGTTACAAGTGGTACAAGGGTTCTGGCAATCCCTTGCCAAGTGTCCTAGCTGTGCACAATTATACCAAATAATATGACCTCTACCTTGACCCATCCCTCCACCTCGTCCTCTTCCCCTGAATCCACCACGAGAGTTGAAGTTTCCTCTACCTAGGGAGCTTAACTGCGCATTATTTCCTTCTTGCTGTGTTTATCCCTGAATCCTATATGTATCCCTTGATCTTTCAAGCATGAGGTCATAAGCCCTACAATCCTTCTCATCATGTCCCACAGACTTGTAGAATGTGCACTAAATATTAGTAGGTGTCTGGACATATTTTTTCATATAATATCATTCACAAGGGCGATGTCTAGTTCCACATACCTCGCACAAAGGTACCATGGCATGCTTCAAAGGACTAGGTGCTTCAGAGGCCAAGTATTCATGAAATAGGGGGGAGTTCTCTTTTTCATGAACCTCTGATTTACATCTGATACACCAGATATATTCTCTTTTCTCTTTTCCTTTATCTTTCTTCATATCTTCGACCTGTAAAGATAATTTGGTTAGCTGATTCAAGAGTTGACTCATACTAGGGCTGGATTCTCCTTTAGGGGATGCTTCTAGTTTCATTGTGATCTCCAATGCTTCAACTTGCAAAGTGAATTTTTGTTGCATCAAAGGAACTCTGATATGTGGCAAGAGAGAAGCAATGAACCATTCTTTATTCTATTCGTCCGGGGTCTGAAAACTCAAGAGACCTGTCAGAGTCTTAAACCTCTGATCAAACTCTCAAACAAGCTTAGTTACCTTCTGCTTGATTTATTTTAGCTCTGTAATGCACTGCGACTCTGACTTAGGTTTCTTGAATTCTGCAGTCAATGCAGTCTTAATGTCATTCAACAGTTTAGGTTGTCCAGGTCCTGAAGCAAACTTCATATACCAGTTCAGAGCGCGATCCCTCAAGGTAGTACTAAACTTAGTTCTCTTAACATATTCATCAGTGACTTGCTTGATGCTCCATACAGCTTCGCATAAGAACTAATGTTGATCAAGATCTTCAGATGCATCTCCTCTGAAGAGGGGTAACCTCATTTCATCTGCCATAGATCTTCCTTGGTTTCTTGACTGAGTATGTACTAAACTGATGGTAACAGTACTCTGATTGCTCTGACTACTCTGGTTACTTAATGCTGCTAAAACAAGACGAGGAGTAATAATACTTACTTCGATAGTAGGTGCAATTCCTGAAGTTTCTGACTCTCCTTGGCGAAGTTCTTCGGTCTGTACTTCCTCTGTTCTTGCGGATTCTGAATGCTCTTCATCTGTTATATCTGCTTCTTCTCCACTAAAGAATCCCTCATCTCCGTAGTTTTTCTTAAATAAGTTCGCAAGAGGGACCTCTCTGAACGGTCTCCCACTGCACATGTGTCTAGCCTCTGTGTCACTGTTGCTATCTGAACTCTTGAACATTATCTTTATTGTATCTTTAGGATATTCTTCTCATGCAATCACATCTTAATCCTCAACTTCAAAAAGTGTAGAAACTTTCCCCTAGGTCCTTTAAAGAAGTACCTCTCTTCTTGACTATATGATTCGACTCTGTCAATAGAAAACTCAGTAATGTACCCTCCGATAGTGCTATCAAACCATAGATCCACTTCTCTAGACACAACGTTATCAACTCTCTTGAACTTCTTGAGCAGCGCCACTGTCCAAACCACAGATGGTCTAGATCTGATCTAAAATTGGGTATTTGCTAATTTGGACAACCACTCATATAACTCTTTATGAATTTATCCAAAGAAAATATTGTGTATGTCGGTGAAGATGTACCTTCCCAACCAGTATTTTGTACTAATGCTAGGGTTCTTGTTCTGATCTTCGACGAAGTCCTTTTCTTGTTCCTCTATCCACTTATGAATTTCTATCTTTGATCAGAACCACCTTGACATTCCCTCAAGCAGATCCCAGTCCCAACAACAGAACCATTTGTTGTCACAGGGGCAAACCCATGGTTCAACTCTAAGAGTGCACCAACAAAACCTAACTACTGGCCCTTTCGGAAACACCTGCGAAGCAGATGCAGTCTCACCCGAAGTAGAAATAGGGGGTTGCAGGACACAGGTGTCTACAACCAGAGGAAATGCAAAGTGGATCCATGACAACAACACACACCAATCTTGTTATTCTTTATCCCTCTTAATCCTACTTTACAATTTATATCTCCAATCTAAAACAAAATGCAATAATAGTATAATCGATAACGAATAACACAACATCAACCAAGAATAACAAGATATACTTGGTTCACCCTCTCCCTAGGGCTATGTCCACAAAACTGTGTTTCTTGATATATTAGATGGAAACATATAGTTCTATCTGAGCACTTAGTTGCATATCTCTCTCTCTCTCTTCCCTCCCTGCGCACCCAACTGCAGGGTTGATCTTCGCACCCAGTTGAATATCTTACAATACACACTCAATATCATTCTCAACAATAGTAATAGAAGTGACTACAATCAATTATTGAGCAACGCCCTTGACTCCCTTATACCTTTATTGATACATAACATGACCACAGTCTAGGTATCAAAAACCTAGATCCAAAACCCTAGGTGCCAAAAACACTAGGTCCACTTGACCTGTTCTTTAAGGGCTTTGCCAACCTTTCTTTCCTTCTTTTCCGTGAGGTGCTCCAAAGAACTTGTTGATGTATTTTTCTGCATGATGAGTTTTCCATGATCCTTCTTCTTCGATCCTTTATCTTCCTTGATCTTCTCTTCCAATGGCTAGATTTTCCTTTCTTTTCTCCTTCCTTTCTCACTTCGACCCTTCCTTGGTTTATGCACCTTCCGTGCAGTTCATTCTTCACCTTTCTTATTTAATCTTCGCTTCTTTACATAACCAAGGGGCAACAAAGTGAGGGATTCTTATCAGAGGTTCCTTCAGCTGTAGATTTCTGTGAAACTTCTGGTGTTGAAAATAGAGTTGAATTGAGATGCTCAATAGTGATAGCAAGTCCCTTTGAAGATGACCTAACTTCACTTGATCCTTGTTTGATTTGAAATATACCCTCACATTATCCTATAAACTTAGCCAAGAACCCCTCTAAGTCTAATTATTCATCTCCTTTAGTCTTTTTTCTTAGATGCTCACTCAGTTGGTCATCAATATCCATTTTAAAATGCATGTCTAAAAATGTCCTCTTTCCAAGTTGTAATTCTTGTTTATGAGGAGTCTAAATTACATTGGATTGGTCCATTGATTGAGTGGTAGTTTTATTTTGGGCCTCTACCTATAGAATATGCTTTAATGTCTTTCCATGAATCTAGGTTTCCAGTTATTTCCACTACAGGATTTGGCAGATGCTTGTACATGGGCCTTATAGCTGCAATCACACCATGTGGGTCATACACCCATTTACTTCCTTTTTCAAAATCCAACTGATGTACAATTTCTTCTGTAACAACTAGAGAAGTTATAATATTGACCAAGAAAGGGCCAACCTCTTGAGGAAAATTGAAAGTGATGGCCTTCTTATGCTGGGAAAAATGAAATTTATCTGAAATGAGCCTTTTCTGATGTATTCCAAAGAAAATATTCTTGGAGTTAGGAAAATTGGTAGCTTGTATGGCTCATGTTAAAAAAAATATACTTTAATGATGGTGTGATACTCGTCCATGTATCAATATCCTAATCTAGTATCTTTTCTTAGTTGCAATATCTTTTTAATCTCAGGAAACATCCTAGGAGGATGAGTGTCGTCGAGCATAATGTAGCATGCACTCATGAACTTGTTTACATAAAGGTTGGAACCTTTATTCTGGTCTCATTTCCTCACCTCCTCAGTCCACTCAATTGCAGGATTGGTTTTACCTGAATCATCTATTTTTTTGATTTCAAATCTCTAAAAAAAGGAATAATTAATGAATTATATGAGGTGCACCAAATAGGCTTGGTACCTCAAAAACTTAGCAATGTGGAAATTTGACAATTGGAATTTTATGTCTTCCTGTAGGAACTGACAATAATCAAATTTTGTGAGGGTGATTGACTCTGGTGGACATAAGACAAAAAAAATCCCTAAAATGGTCTCATCCACTGATTTATCATGTTCATAGCCTAAAACCTCACAAATCATGGCAATAGCCTTCCTGTTTTTTTTAGGGAAGATGGTGGATTTGAAATGAGGTGGACCAGTTGGTAATGGGGCATCTGAGGCTAATAGATTTTTCAATAGCTTCTCTCTTTCAGACCATGATAATTCTTTGTATTTAGATTCAATCTCATCATCATCCAAGATTTCATATACAACATGGTCTGGAATTTGGAGCATTTGGGCAATGAATTCTTTACTTATTTCATAGACTATCCTAGAATCATGTACAAAAATTATTTTCTTCCTATCCACCTAGTAATTGACAACACACCAATTGACTAATTCTATAAAGTGATAAGTTTTTGGAACAATTGATCTGGCCAGGTTCAATTCCCATAAGTTCAAGTAGTTTCTACCATTGTTAACGTTAGCATGGGATCTCTGAATTAATTGGTGAAGGTTAGGGAAAGATAGTGCAGGGTTGAAAACATCCCTTTCCTTGTCCTCCAAGTGGTCATTAGATACATTCATTTTATTGGATGGTTGGATTTGTCTAGGGTTCAATTTATTGGCCATTTGATTACTTTTAGAGCAAAAATACTGACTACCTTTCTCTATCTATCCTTATTTTAAACAATTTGAACAAATTTGAAATAAGGAAACGAGAACACTACCCAAACTTATTTGTCGAAGGATAATTTGACTGCTTTTACTGGAGTCTAATGTACTTGTAACAATGTTTACCATGTGTGTTTAACTCATTTTATTTAGGGGTAATTGTTTTAATATATTTTTTAAAATTATTTTGATTACATCGACATGACAAATTATTTATTTGGCTTACATCACCGTGGAATCTATCATCAATTCATGTATTTCAAGGGTGAGATAAAGTGGTTTCATAATACCATCCCTGCGTACCGAAATGAATAAGGTGATGACACATTATAACCCATTAACACAATGGTTCCAAATTTAGGCTTCCAACTATTGCACATATGTTGTCATTGATGTCAAAGTTGTCATGGACATGGTCAGTGATAGCGCAATAACATACAAGGATGAAAATAGAAGTGCATGTAATAACATATAGTATGACACACTGATGGAGGAAGTCGTGAAAGGATGAAAACAAAAGTTCCTACAATAATAGACAGTATAGCACAAAGTATGACATACAAACGAATGAATTCATGAAAGGATGAAAATAGAAGTCCATAGAAGGATCGAAGGACAAAAGGATCAATGACGCAAAAGAAGATCAATGGCTAGGAATTGATCGTAGATATGATCCATCAGCGAAGAAATTATTGGCGATGATAGATAACTGCAACCAGATTGACAGGGGAATGAACTACGACATAGTTCAGAAGTGAAGTACAATGTAGAAAAATGAAATGAATTAGATTGCGATAGATTTCCTTGTCTGTGATTGTGAAGTGGAGTGATGGATGCTGGTGCTGCAACGCGACGACAAATGTGCAATGACTGTAGGGTGCCTTGCGCTAGTGAAACGAATGACGAAATGGAGTATAATGAAATGAAGTTGGTCGCTTGTCAATGGCATAGAAGAAATTCTATAGGGTGCCTTGAGCTAGTGCGACCAACGACACAATGGACTGCGATGAAATACGTAGAAGTTCAACAATCAAGTAAGCGAGTCACTAGGGCGCACTGACTATCTGATGGGGAAACTGGGCGAGTGCACTGCAAGGAAAATGAAACAAGTTGAAGACTTGGATGAAACAAGTGGAAGTTCAATAATCAAGTAAGTGAGTCACCAAGGTGCACTCACAGTCTGGTGTGGTGAGTGGGAGAGTGCACTGCAAGGAAGTGCGACAAGTTAAATACTCGTGACTTGAATTTTTGCACTCCTATTCTATCTGCAAATTGGGTGCTCTATAAACCATAATGTAAATGGCTGCGCCAATTTTGATGAGATGCAATATTTGGTCCGTTTGATCTAGTCAAAGAATGTCCAGCCGTAATTGAACAAGAAATATTATTAATTTAGACAGAAGTATGTCCACATATAACTAACTTGACTTTGATGTGGTCAAGATATGTCCACAATATAACTGTTATGCGTCCACATACTTAATTTAGACAAAAGTGTGTCCACTTATAACTAATTGGACTTTGGTTTGGTCAATATATGTCCACAATATAATTGTTATGCATCCACATACAGTTAGTTGAACTCAAGAAAATATATTATAAATCAGGATGTGCACAAATTGAGTATTGTGTTGACGAGAAGAGAGGAAAAATCTCCTGTAACTTGAAGAACGTTTTATTTTGTGTAATATTTTTTTTTAAAAGATGAATATAGGGAGGCAAGGTGGCGCAGGGGAGAGGACCGATGTCCTCACTCTACAGGTTGGTGCCTGAGAGGATTAGTGTCCTCATCATTTGTAACATATTGGTGCCTAATAGAAATGTTGTCCTCATTATTTGAAACAAGTGGGTGCCTGTCGAGCTAAAATATTATAAATTGTAAGTTGGTGCTTGAAGAAGAACATAAAGAAATATGTTCTGTGGTTTTCTCCTACATTGGGTTTCCATGTAAAATTTTTGGTGTACTGCGTTTCCTATGTTTTTATTTTTTATTTTTTTATCTCTGCATGCATTGATGATTAAGTAAGCACTTAAAAATAATATTAAAGCTTTAAAGAAAAGAAAATTGAGGAAATTGATATAATATTGATTCACCCCCCCTCCCGGTATTACTGTGAATCTCAACAATTGGTATTAGAGCAAGTTTCCTTCTGTATCAACCTAAAAAATAGAAGGAAGATCACACAAAAGGTATGGAAAGTATAGATTCCTCTTCTTCTTCAACCATACCTCCTCTATTCAATGGAACACATTTTTCTTTTTGGAAAATTAGAATGAAGACATACTTGATGTCTCTTGGTATGGAAGTCCAACAAATCGTGGTACATGGTTATAAAATCCTATCAAATCTTCCAAATGATGAAGTTGATAAGAAAAACTACTACAATAATGCAAGATATATGAATTCTATCCAAGGCGGGCTTGCAGAAATATAATTAGTTAAAGTAATGCAGTTTGAATCTGCAAAGGAAATATGGGACAAACTGGTAAACAATTATGAAGGAGACGAGAAAGTAAAGTTGGCCAAACTTCATGCTCATATAATTCAATTTGAAAGCTTAAGGATGAGTGAAGATGAAAATATTGTAGGTTTCTTTCTCAGATTAGATGAGACTGTAAACACTATAAAAGGGATAGGTGATAATATTGAAGAAGCTATGGTGGTTCAAAAGGTAATGAGATCCCTTCCCTCAAGACTTAATGCAAAATTTTCTGCTATAGAAGAAATGAATGAACTAGATAAACTATGGATAGGATCCATGGAATACTATCTGCTTATGAGATGAGTACCAGGAAAGAGCAACCAGATCTAAAGGTTGTAGTCTTCAAGGCCTCTGTCAAATCGTCAACATGTCAAGATCATGATTCCTCTCAACACTTCTCAAATGAAGAAGAAGCTAACTTTGTAATAAAGCTGAACAGGGGATCTGGAAAGTACAAAGGTATGCTACCATTCAAATTCTTTAATTTTGGTAAATTTGGTCATTTTGCATCCAAATGTTCTTTCAAAGAAAACAACACCAATGAAAAAGGAAGAAAAGGAAAGGATAAACCTAGGGAGTTTAAGAAAAAGTCTTTTAATATGAAATTTTTTTATTCAAGGGAGGATAGCGACAACTTTTCAAAAATAGAAGAAGAAGAATATGAGAAAGATACAACTCAAGATGAAAAAATTCTAATGTCTTTAGAGAAAAAAATATTTGATCAAGTAAAAATATACATAGAAGAGTGTGAAATTGTAGGCGACAAGGAAGGAGAACTCATTAGTGATATGGAGCAAATCTCCCAACTTAAGAAAAATAAGAGATTAAGAAAAGAACAGTTGCAAATTTATAAAGAAAAAGACAATGAGATTGGAAAAGATATAGTCATCTTAAAAATCTAGCTAGAAGAGGCCAAAGGAAAGGAAGAAATATTGATCAATCAAATAAAAGAAAAGGAGAACATCTGTGACAAACTAGAAGCATAAATAATATCCTTAAGAAAATATCTAGAGAAGTCCGAGACTCAAATGAATATCAAATTTGTAAGAGGATCTGAAATTCTAGATAACATTCTCAGCAATCAGAGATCACCAAGTGACAAGACAAGACTGGGATATAAGGAAAGTTCGAATGGTTTCAAAGGTGAGTCAAACATCAACATGCCAACTATTGAGAAGCCCACAAACTATGTCAATGCTCTCAAGGGAAATAATAGTCATCCTAACAAGTCATAAAATGAAAAGAAGAAGCAGTCAGAATTGGATCAGCCCAAACATGCAAACAAATATGAAGCAAGGAAGCAATAGACACCTGAATCTTATCAATTTGGAATAAAAATACCAATCCATTCAAGTAAGTTCTTCATTCCAAGGCATCCAATTTTTTTCTATGGATATAGTTTCTCTTGTGGTAATTTTGGACATAAGTCTATGAGTTGTAGGACTTTAAAAAATGTAGGAATGAGATTCAATAAACCTCAAATGGTTATGGTTCAATTTTTTTTCAATAATCCCTTCTCTCCTTTACTGGATGAACTCGAGTGCTACATATGCAATAATTTTGGACACAAGGAAAGTGAATCCATAAGCAAGGTGCTGCCTATTTTTAAGCAAGACATACGAGAAATGTTTACCAAGGTTTGGAGGAAGAAAAATAAAAACAAAGAAAAATGTGGACTGGCTCTATATGCCAAAAATCAAGAAAATAAATGGTATATTGATAGTGGCTACTCCAAGCACATGACAAGAGACAAGAGTAAGTTTGAATTCCTAACTGAAGAAAAAAGTGGTAATGTTACTTTTGAAAACAATGCTCCAACTAGAATTAGAGGAAAATGAATTGTTGTACTAGATGAAGATAAGAAGGGAAAGACCAAAGAACATAATGTGTTGTATGTAGATTGTCTAAAACATAACTTTTTGAGTGTAATTCAAGTGTGTGAACAAGGACACAATGTTCTCTTTTATTCAAAAGGATTTAAAGTAATGGATGTGAATACAATGAAAACTATTGTATAGGAAGTCATAGATTCAGGGAATGTGTATGTCTTAGAAGAAGGCAAAGAAAAATGTTGCATTGGTAAAACTGATGAGAGATGGCTTTGGCACAAAATACTAGGTCATACTAGTTTTAATCAACTTGTTAAGCTAGGAAGAAAAGATGATGTATGAGATATGCCTAAAATTTCCAAACCTGAGAATACTATTTGCAAGTCACGTCAATTTGTAAGGCAATCAAGAGTTCAATTCAAGGAAAGAGAACACTCCACCACTCGATCTATTGAGCTAATCCATACAGATCTCTGTGGAATTACTAGTAAAAAATCACCACGAGGTGAAAAATATTTCATATTTCTGATTGATGACTATACCATGATGATTTGGGTTGGATCATTGAAGCATAAATTCAAGTCTTCTGAAAAAATTAAAATCTTCAAAGCACAAGTAGACAACAAAATGGACTTAAAATTAAAGTGCCTAAGGTCAGACAGAGGAGGGGAATTGACATTTGATGAATTCAACAGTTATTGTGAAAAACATGGGATCGAGAGACAATTTTCTATTGCAAGAACCCCTCAAAAAAATGGAGTTGTAGAAAGGATGAACATAACAATTCAAGAAATGACCAGTGCCATGCTTGATGAATCAAAAGTACCAGATACCTTTTGGGGAGAGGTCGTTCAAACTGCTTTCAACATTCTCAATAAATCTCACATAAGATTAAACAAAAATAAAACCCCTTATGAGCTATGGCATGGGATATCAACATCAATAAAGAATTTCAAGATATTTGGAAGCAAATGCTACATTGAAAGAAATGAAGACAACCAGGGTAAGTTTGATTCTATAGCTGATGAAGGTATCATGTTAGGATACTCCTCCAAAATCAAAGGATACAAGTGCTACAAAAAAAGACTTCATAATGTAGTTGAGAATATATATGTGAAAGTATATGAAGGACCACTTTATCTAGTAAGACACCAACACCATGATGATTCATATGGTGAACCAATCAACAATGAACCACAAGATGATAGAATGAAGGAGTATCAAGAACAATATGACTCAAAGGAAGAGGAGAGAATTAAAACACCACAACCAAAGACACCATCAAGGTATGTTCAAAACCATCATCCAGAAAGTTAGATTCTTGGAAACAATGAAGCAGGTGTACAAACTAGAAGAAAACTTATAGATACATCTAGCTCTGCAAATTTTGCACTGCTAGTGAACCCCAATTTGTTTTGCAAGCAAGTCAGGATGACCTCTGGGTCAAAACCATGAATGAAGAACTAGACCAAATAGAGAAAAATAAGACTTGGGATCTTGTTCCAAGACCCAATGACAAGAATGTAATTGGAACTAAATGGGTATAAAAAAACAAGTTGAATGAAGATGGACAAATAGTTAGAAACACGACCAGACTAGTATGCGAAGGGTATGATCAAGTAGAAGGAGTGGAATTTGAAGAAACCTTTGTCCCTGTTGAAAGAATTGAAGCTATCAAGATGTTTTTGGATTTTGCATGCTACAAAAAATTCAAAGTTTATTAGATGGATATCAAATCAACCTTTTTAAATGGAAACCTAGAGGAAGTAGTTTATGTGGAGAAACCCGAGGGTTTTCAAATGACTGACAAAAAGGATTATGTCCATCGATTAAATAAATCCCTCTATGGGATAAAACAAGCTCCAAGAGCTTGGTACTACAGACCATCCAAGTATTTTCACCAACAAGGATTTCAAAAATGAATGACTGATAACAACATATACTTTAAGGATGAAGGTAATGACTTGATAATTATTGTATTATATGTCGATGATATTGTTTTTGGCAGTAACATTGGATTAATGAGTAAGAAGTTTTTTGCTGCAATGCAACAAGATTTTGATATGTCTATGTTGGGGGAACTCTCTTTCTTTCTTTGTCTACATATTCATCAATCAAAAAGAGGAATTTTCATTTCTCAAAGTAAATATCTCAAGGAAATATTGAATAAATTTGGCATGGAAAACTGCACACCACTAAGCATTCTTATGACTACCAGATGCAAACTCAGCAAAGATGATGAGGTTCCATAAATAAATCAAACAATGCACATGTATATAATAGGCAGTTTAATCTATATCACGGTTTCGAGACTTGACATCATGCAAGCAGTCGGTTTGGTAGGCAAGTTTCAATCCAATCCTAAGGATAGTCATGTCCTTGTGGTTTAAAAAATATTTAGATACTTGAAAGACAATGTTGATTATGGCTTGTGATATCCAAAAGACACAAAAATCGTTCTCAGAGCCTATATAGATGTAGACTGGGCAGGGAGTATTGATGATAGAAAAAACACTAGTGGAGGTGCATTCTTCCTTGGCAGTTGTTTAGTGTCCTATATCAACAATAAATAAGCTTCCATTTCTCCTTCTACAACTGAATCCAAATATATAGCTACAACATCCTGATGTACTCAAGTATTATGGATAATAAACAATCTCAAGGATATTCAAGTTCCTTGTGATCAACCTGTCACCATCACGCGTGACAATACAAGTGCTATAAATATCTCTAAAAACCCTGTTCAACACTATAAGACTAAGCATATCCCAATCAAATACTGTTTTCTTAGAGAAAAGGTTCATGATCACGTGGTTAAATTAGAATATGTTCCTTCCAAAGAGAATATTGCGGATATTTTTACTAAGCCATTACCAAGATAATATTTTGAGTCTCTTAGATAGAGGCTGGGTGCGATATCGTCTTCCTTAATTTAGTAAAGAACACAATTCACTACTTCTACATGTGCCCCATTTGATGTTGTATCTAGGGTAAGTGATATTGTTTTTAATATTTAAATTAATCATACAAATAAATTTTCTTTTGTGGATATGTGCAGAGTAGCAGTTTGCAATGGTTCTCGATGGTATTCTGTTTGAGGGTGGTTCTGTGTGCGTACAAAGTTCATGAGCATGTTATAGCATAGGCTTCTAGAGGTCCTTCTTCCCAGGGGAAGAATACACAAAGTCTCTCTTTGTCATTGTTTTCAAAGGGGGAGAGTAACAAACAAAAACCAACAAACCTAGATGTTGATACATATTGAAAGGGGGAGTTTGTTGCACACATTGAAGGGGGATAAACTTAGCATAAAATCCATTGATTTGGTAGTTGTGCCCATTGAAAGGGGGAGCAACTTAGCATAAAGAATATTGATTTGGAATTCGATCTCTTTTGGTTGCCATAAATGACAAAGGGGGAGTTTATTGCACATATATTGTCATTGATGTCAAATTTTTCATGGACATGGTCAATTATAGCGCAATAACATACAAGGATGAAAACAAAAGTGCATGCAATAGCAAACAATATGGCACAAAGTATGACACACATACAAAGGAAGTCATGAAAGGATGAAAATAGAAGTGTGCGCAATAACATACAATATGGCACAACATATGACACATAGATGGAGGAAGTCATGAAAGGATGAAAATAACAGCGCACAAAAGGAGCGGAGGACAAAAGGATCAATGACATAGAAGAAGATCAATGGCTAGGACTTGATCACTGATATGATCGTTCGGTGAAGAAATTCTTGGCGATGATAGATAACTACAGTCAGATCGATAGGGGGATGACCTATGACGCAGTTCAAAAGTGAAGTGCGATGGAGAAAAATGCAACAAAGTATATTGCACAATATTTCCCTATCCACGATTGTGAAGTGGAGCAACGAATGCTAGTGCTACAATGCAACGATGGATGTGAAACGACTGCAGGGTGCCTTGAGCTAGTGCAACAAAGGACATAATGGAGTGTGACAAAATGAAGCTGGTCACTTGTCAATGGCGCATAATAAAATATGGAGGGTTCCTTGAGCTAGTGCGACTAACGATGTAGTGGAATGTGATGAAACAAGTGGAAGTTCAACAATCAAGTAAGAGAGTCACCAGGGCACACTCACAGTCTGGTGGGGCGACTAGGCGAGTGCATTGCAGGGAAAGTGAGATAAGTTGAAGACTTGGACGAAACAAGTGGAAGTTCAACAATCAAGTAAGGGAGTCACCGGGGCATGCTCACAGTTTGGTGTGGCACCTGGGCGAGTGCACTATAGGGAAAGTGCGACAAGTTAAAGAATCATAACTTGAATTTTTGCATTCCTAGTCTATCTACGCATTAGGCGCTCTGTAATCTAGAACGCAAATGGATGAGTCAATTTTGATGAGATGCGAGATTTGTTCCGTTTGATCTAGCCAAATAATTTCTACTTGTAACTGAACAAGAAATATTCTTAATTTAGATAAAAGTATGTCCACATATAACTAAGTGGAATTTGATGTGGTTAAGATATGTCCACAATATAACTGTTATGTGTCCACATACTTAATTTAGATAGAAGTGTGTCCACATATAACTAACTGGAATTTGATTTGGTCAAGATATGCCCATAATATAACTGTTATGCATCCACATACAATTAGTTTAACTCAGGAAAATATATTATGATTCGAGATGTGTGCAGATCGAGTATTGTGTTGATGGGAAGAGAGGAAAAAGCTCTTGTAACTTGGAGAAAGTTTTATTTTGTGTAATATTTTTTTTTAAAAGATGAATATAGGGAGGCGGGGTGGCGTAGGGGAGAGGACTGGTGTCCTGACTCTACAGGTTGGTTCATGATAGGATTGGTATCATCATCATTTGTAACATGTTGGTTCCTGGGAGGATTGGTGTCCTCATTATTTATGACAAGTGGGTTCCTGTTGAGCTGAAATATTATAATTTGTAAGTTGGTGCTTGCAGAAGAAAAATAAATATGTTTTATGGTTTTCTCCCGCATTGGGTTTCCATGTAAAATTTCTGGTGTATTGTGTTTCCTGTGTTGTTTTGATTTCTGCATGCATTGACGATTAAGTAAGCACTTTATTAAATATTTAAAGAAAAGAAAATTGAGTAAATTTATATAATACTGATTCACCCCCCCTCTCAGTATTACTGTGAATCTCAACACCAATCCCTTGTTATCCAGCATGCACTTTCACCAACCGAAAGAAGCTAAGACCGTCTAAATTGGATCTATATTAATGGTCCAATCATGTCTATTGAATTTTCATTTCAAACCCTGTTTTATCTCTGTTATGCCTAAAAATTATGGCAAAGTGATGTAGTATATAGGGTATCAAACCTAAACTAACGAGTTAATGATAGGGAAAACTTGAAGTGAATGGAACTCAAACATAACCATTGTGAACCATTTAATATGGAACAAACAATTATATGATCTACATTCTTTATCTATATCAACAACGAGGCTACATATTGATGACATTCTCGGCTCGAGCCCTTTGACACAAAGGTGGGGTGGGTCTCTCCTTGTTCTAGTCTACTCCTCTACGCATTGTCGTTACTGGCAGGTGTCGATCCAATGTAAATGTCAGTGAGTTTCTCCTCTCCACAACCGTACTGACATGTGGTGTCGATCCAATGCAAATTACAATGTGTTTCTCCTCTGCACAGTCTCCTCCCTGGTAGGTGGGGTTGAACAATGCAATTTTCAATCTGTTTGGGACATGATTTATTTTCTCGAGGTTTAGCGCCATGGTTTTTTTTTATGTTTGAAATGTATATTTTTTATTTGTTTTAATTTTTGTTTATATTTTATTTGTTATTTGTTTGTAATGTAATTTAAACTCATATATGTATTTAATATGTGTTTTATAGTTATATACAAGGGTATAGGGATGAAGTGGAGGTAGGTTCCTATGCATGGAGGGTTAGAGGGACAAAACTGGAGGGAGGGAGAGAGACAACAAGAGTTGTCTATTTTATTTTTAACGACATTGTTAGCACGTGCCTCGGTTTTACCTGCCACCTGAAATCTGTATATGTGATTCATTCCATTCAAGAATTTTATCATAAGTTAGGGGGATAAGGGGGATAAGTCAGGTACAAAATATTCGTAGATATTACTTCGTATTGTTCACATAACACATATAAGTTTAGCCATGATCAAGGTTGTGGCCATGGATAGTCTCTCAATATTTATCCTAGTTAAGATTATGCAAGCCCCATGGTGAACAATTGGGACCTATGGGCGTAGAATTGAAACTTATTTGAGGTATACAACAATGGTCAGAGCACTAGGTTGAAGGTGTAGTGGTTGTGGATGGGACCCTAGGAATAGGTATGGCCATACGGATCTTATTTGGGATCAGGTGTGGGGACAACAATGTTAACACGTACCTCTGTCTTCCATTTCACCTCTAACTCCCTCTCTCTGTACCCCTCCCTCCCTCCCCCTCTCTCCATCTCACTCATGACCTCTGATATTTTTCTCTCTCTCTTCCTATCCATGTCAGTATAGATCTATCACACTCTAACACACTCGCTATCTACCCCCCTCTCTGTCTTCCTCTCTCTCTCTCTCTATCCCCACTCTTTATCTTCCTCTAGTCCCTCCACATCATGCTCTCACACATTCTCTCATATAATATAGATTGTGAGTAATTTAACTTCATTTGTATCACACTCTCGACCTCTCTTCTACTCTCTCTTTCTCTCTCTCTCCATCTCACTCTCGACCCCTCTCTATCCCTATCACACTCTCACACACTCTCTCTCTACCCCCCTCTCTTTCTTCCTCTCTCTCTACCCCCGTGTTTGTATTCCTCTCTCTCCCTCTCTCTCCTTATCACACTCTCACACATTTTGTCATATAATATCAATTGTGAGTAATTTAACTTACTCTCACACATTCTTTCATATAATATCAATTATGAGTAATTTAACTTCGTATCACACTCTCGACCTCTCTTCTTCTCTCTCTCTCTATCCATCTCACACTCTCACACACTCTCTCTCTACCCCCCTCTCCATCTTATTCTCTCTCTACCCCCCTCTCTGTCTTCCTCTCTCTTCCTCCCACACTCACACATTCTCTCATATAATATCGATTGTGATTAATTTAACTTACTTCATTTGCATCACACTCTTGACCTCTCTTCTTCTCTCTCTCTCTCCATCTCACTAATCTCAACCTCTCTCTCCATCTCACTAATCTCAACCTCTCTCTCTCCCCCTCACACTCTCACACACTCTCTCTCTACCCACCTCTCTATCTTCGTCACTCTCTACCCACCCTCTTTGTATTCTCCTCTCTCTCTCTCTCTCTCTACCTCCCCTCTTTGTCTTCCTCTCTCTCCCTCTCACATTATCACATATTCTCTCATATAATATCAATTGCGATTAATTTAAATTACTTCATTTGTATCACTATCAACCTCTCTTTTACTCTCTCTCTCTCTCTCCATCACACTCTCGACCTCTCTTCTACTCTCTCTCTCTCTCTCTCTCCATCACACTCTCAACCTCTCTCTATCCCTCTCACACTCTCTCTTTCTACCC
>SNQJ01S0109915.1:44116-64185 GCA_010110895.2 Picea sitchensis
TTTAATATATCCAACTTTAACAATTTGGCCCTTTGGTTTTACAATGCAATTCTTATCCTTTATGCACACCAGGTAGGTTTATGTATGAAAATTCCAATATCAGTTTGTAGACAGGTGTAAAATCACAAATTACAACTTATGCAAGTTGAACCACAAAAATTGGCTCAAAATTGAGACTAGGGTGTGCATTTGAGGCTGAGGTAGTTTTGCATTCAAATTTACATGAAATCCCAATTCTAGGTGCATGAAAGCAACCTCTGCCGTTCTTCAATTGAACTTTAGATGCATAGGTAAATTTACCATTTATGTAACTCCATCTTAAAACTTATAAAACAAATTTTGGAGCTATAAGGAAGCTTGGGTGTGCATTTTAATTTAGTCACATAGTACAATTTATACCTTGCAAATTAAAAGGTGAACATTGCATTTTTTCACAACCATGCTTTTTAAACTTGAAATTGCAAAAAAAACAACATGAACATGTCTACTATGATAAAGCACATACCCAACAACTCATACAACTCAAATCTAAAGTATAATACAACATTGAGTTACTTTTTACAAACAATTTGTGCATTTCGATGGTTTTACTATGCATCTCTTGCCTATTTTTGCACATAAGAGTCTTTATGCCTCTTAATGCAAAACTCACCTTGGTTTCTCTCCTAACCCACCATCCTCCGATTCATCAAAATTCCATGAATCTTAGTGCATAGAAATTATCCTTTTTGGAGTGTAAATGCACTACTAACTATATAAACAAGTTATTATACATATTGTGATGATCAATTTACAACTTAAATACTAAATTATGGAGCCATATCCAACTTTGGGCGTGCAATTTCATATAGCCATCTTTAGCAATTTGTCCCTTTGGTTTTACAATGCAATTCTTAGCCTTTATTCACACCAGATAGGTTTATTTATGAAAATTCCAATACAAGTTTATAGACAGGTGTAAAATCACAAATTACAACTTATGCAACTTGAACCACAAAATTTGGCTCAAAATTGAGACTAGGGTGTGCATTTGAGGTTGAGGCAACATTGCATTAAAATTTACATGAAATCCCAATTCTAGGTGCCTGAAAGCAATCTATCATGTTCTTCAATTGAACTTTAGATGCATAGGAAAATTTGCCATTTATGTAACTCCATTTTAAAACTTATACAACAAATTTTGGAGCTACAAGGAAGCTTGAGCATGCATTTTCATTTAGTCACATAGTGCAATTTATACCTTACAAATTACAAGGTGAACTTTGCTTCTTTTGCACAACCACCCTTTTTGAACTTGAAATTACAAAAAAAACAACATGAACAAAACTACTATGACAAACCACATCCCCAACGACTTGCACAACTCAAATCTAATATATAATACAACATTGGGTTACTTTTTACAAACAGTTTATGCATTTTGATGGTTTTACTAGGCATCTCTTGCCTATTTTTGTATAGAAGAGTCTTTTATGGCTCTTAATGCAAAACTGGCCTTGGTTTCTCTCATAACCCACCATCCTCTGATTCATCAAAATGTCATGAATCTTTGTGCATAAAAATCATACTTTTTGGAGTGTAAATGCATTACTAATTGTACAAACAAGTTGTTATACATATTGTAATGATAAATTTACAACTTAAATCCTAAATTATGGATCCATATCAAACTTTTGGCATGCAATTTAATATAGCCAACTTTAACAATTTGGCCCTTTGGTTTTACAATGCAATTCTTAGCCTTATGCACACCATGTAGGTTTATGTCTGAAAATGTCATCATTTCCTCTCATCTTAAATGCATCTTGGACTCTTTCCGCGATGCTTCAGGTGGCGATGTAAACAACAAAAATTCTCATGTCTTTGGGTGGAATGATTCACCCCATACCCTGAGAGCCATAGCATAGGTTTTTCAGTTCTCCATAGATGAAAACCGATCCTCCTTCAAATATCTAGGGATTCCAATCTCCCTGAAATCATCCTATTCATAGGTCTGGCAACAAATCCTGAAAAAAATCAACAAAAAACTAACCCACTTGGGCACCCAATGGATAAATCTAGCAAACCGATTCATTTTAATCAAAGTTGTCCTATCGACTCTCCCAATATATCAAAGCTCTATGTTTCTTTCCCCAAAGTGCATCTCCAATAAAATGGCCAAAATAATTAGATCCTTTCTCTGGAAAGGGGGGACAACGACCCACAAAAAGTTCCATTTGGTCAACTGAAATCATGTAACCAGTGACAAAAACCATGAAGGTTTGAGCATCAGGGATCCATCTCTCATAAATTCAACAATGAGAGATAAATTTATTTTGAGATTGATCACTAGGAAACTCACCTGGTGGAAGCAAGCTATTTGGAATTTTTTTTTCCGAGGAAACAAGCTCAAAAGTGTCGACTTGCAAGCTAAGGTGGGAACAAGCTCTCCTATCTTCAAGATTATCCTTACTGCTAGGAATATAATCTATGCCAAGATGAATTGGATTCCAGGGAATGGGCGAAAAATCCACCTATGGGATGACCAAATAATGGAAACCATGAGACACCCCCTACTTGAACCACTTCTCCCTCTTCGATCATGGATGTATGACTAGGGCCTTCTCACGCTTTCTGATCTTTCTATTTATATGGGTGATAGTTTATGGGACATATGGAAGAAGGTTCCCCCCCCCTAGAGCATTTATCATCTCTCTTCTATCCCTTCCTTCTTACTCTCTACGGTTGTGCCCCCATAAGTCAATATTTTAGCGATTTGAGGGGCTGGGGAAAATCAGTGTATACATTCAAAAAAGGATATCAATATCTGGAAAATGCAGATCTCCAAGATCCTCACTCAAGTATGTGGAGACAATTCTGGCACATTGATGGCCTACCAAAGATAAACCTTTTTTTTTCTATCTCCTTGTCCATAAAAAAATCCTCACCTCCTAAAATCTGCAAAAAAAATGGATAAATGGTCTAACATGGTGTGTTTTATGCCAAAATATTGAGAAAATCATATGCTACATGTTTCTTGAATTCCAATACACCAAGAGAGTCTAGAGAGTTGGATTGGAAACACTATAATAGAGGTTGACATGGCCCATATCTATCTCTGATTACTTTTCTCATTGGGGGAATCACTATGTTAGGAACTTCACTAGCAAACCTATCCTCAAGTGGTTTTGGGTTTTTCTCCCCAAATACATATGCTAGAACACATGGTTATCCAAAAACAAAAGAATATTAGAGCATAAATCACTAGTCCAAAACAAACAACAATGAGAGCTTGTGCTCTATTTTCAGAATACATGATGTTTCAAATCCAATAGAAACGGAAAAATATGGACATGCAAGAGGCCAATTGAATGTCCATGTTCTACCTGTCAAATTACCTCCATCCCGCTATCAAACCATCAACCATTATTCCAAAATGGACCCTTTGTCTTTCGAAGGAAGCTTTCAAAGATCGATAATCTCAACAATAGGATCATATCCTTTTCTTTGATGGAGCTTCGTGAAGAAACCTAGGGGAAGTAGACGTAGGGGGGATAATTAGACACCTAGAAGGTCTTACCATTATTAAATATGATTGGGGTCTTGGTATTATGAACAACAACAAGATGAATGATTTCACTCTTTTTCAATGCACTAAGCTGGCTCTTTCAAATGGAATTCGTAGAATTAACATATGCAGAGACAATGATCCTAATAAGGGCTCTCGTCAAACAAAACATCACAAGAGGAAACATTTATATGGGTGTTCCCTCACACATCCTGGTTCTTTTCCACAAATTTGAAAGCTTCTCTTTATTCCACATCAAGCTAGACCTCAACATGATTGCAGTTCAACAAGCAAATGAAGGATCCAACCTAAGAAGAGGAGAAATAAAAATCAATGGGGATTTAAAACCCCTCCCTATCCCTTAAATGATATGTAATTTCATTGCATCTTGCTGTTAGGACAATTTATCAAAGTTTGTAGCAACAAGACTGCTGGAATGTATGAGGAGAAAATTAGTTTTTTTGTTATCAACTCCATAGCATCAGACTCAATCTATATATAACCGAATTTTGTATCTATCTACTTTGTTGATTTGCTATGGCACGCCCTTCATTATATATAAAATCCACTTCACTTTCTTAAAAAAAAAATACCCATGTTACAAAATGAACCCATGTCAAACCTTGTATCAAATGTTTTTTAAAAAACTGCTAAGTAAAAAAACAAGGTTTTTCACTTTTAACTAGTGGTTGTAGTTGTAATTTTTTCCATTCATTATTTCTACCATCAAACAAAAACAATTCATATAACATCATTGAATATCATTTCGACCCGATTCCAAGAAATATTTTATATTAGTATAACTTCAACTTAGTCAAACCATTCACACGGTGAGATTAACCCAAAACATTTTATCACAGTCAACCATTCAAAACAAAATTTCTGTTTTGCAACTACCTAAACCGAGTATGTAGAGTCGAGAGAATAATGGAGTATGGAAAGTGTAAATAATGGAGAATGAAAAAAAACGATACAAAAGAACATGTGTTTTCACAATCTTCACAACAAAAAATTTAAACACCGACCATTCACTGAAACCCAAACTATTACCAATTCAACTCGCTAAGCAAAGAGGGAATGAAGGGGAAACTAAACTCATATTGAGCGATAAACTTACATTTGAGCCAAATTAATTCATTTATCAATGAAATAAATCTACAATAATGCTTAAAAAACCACATGAGTACTTACCTTATCCAAAAGTTTGTTTTATATCAGTCTCAAGATCGAATGAGTTCCACAATGACTAGGTAATAGTCAGCTGAAGCCAAAACATAACAATAGAGGTCTCTTCCATAGACTTAAGGAAATCAAATGAGAAAAAAACAACCCTAACAAATTCCGAGGGTGGTGTTATACGAGTTCATTGGCATTAATTCCCCACTTGTTTAAGATTTAATGCACGCCCTCACGTAATGGCCAACTCACCATCCATATGTCGCCAACCTTAACACATACACAAGCCAAATGAAAATAACCATTGATATACCTTGTCATGTTTAAAACCATTCAAGTATCAAATGTCATTGTGAGGTGTGACATATAAACGACATTATACATCATAAAATTCAGCCATATTTTCCATAGTATTTAACAATAAAAACCCATTATTCCATCGAGAGATGTGAGGCATACAACCAAACTTTATATAATTAACCAATGTGTGCCATGCTAAACACACATAAACCTCCATGCATCACATTTATACCATAATGTGGCTCTTGTATACCAAAATAAAAATCATTGCTTCTTTATAAATCCAAATATAAACATCCAATGCCATTGAGTGATGTGAGGCATTAAACCAAAAGAAACCACAACATATCACTAAATGTGCTATATCAAGAATCATAACACCATATGTGTCACTCCAAATACCATTTCCATGGTATAAAGATATCATGCTTCTTATGATGTAATTGCAATAGTATTTTTAATGACCTTTTAAAACTAGACCTCTTTAATTCGATGCACAAGGAAGCATCTCAAACTGAAACCATGACATGATAGATCAATACCCTCACTACTACATTCGACCCATTTTTGGACAATTTACCGATGCATGTTTGTTTCCAAAACGTCTCAAGTACGACGAAGGATACAAATCATTTTTTGTCATGTCACCTCTATCACAATTACGAAGATCATAGTGCGTCGCAAGATAGACGAACACTTCCGTCGTACCATTGACCGATGTAGGTCCCAAATCTAGGTTGTTCTCGTCACTTTCCCGTCGTAAGAGTGACTAACCTATGATGAAAATTCCCCATAATCGACCAATGTCAAGAGACATTGTTTTCGCCACTTCGTTGTAAGATCGACCAATGACTGTTGCCAGTCCATCATATCATCCACTACAATTTGTCTCAAATCTATCACGTTTTCGTCGCTAGTCCGTCAGAATATTGACCGATGATCGTCGCTAGTCCTTCGTATCATCAACAAAAATTCATCTCAAATCCATCATGTTTTCGTCACTAGTTCGTCAAAAGATAAACTCAGGATCATCGTCAGTATTTCATATCATCCACTACAGTTCATCTCAAATCCATCATGTTTTCATCGCCAGTTCATCGGAAGATCAACTAAGCTACGACAAATCATCGATGAATGTTCATCATAAGATCATTAGGAACCCGTCAAACAATTGACAATGTATCGACGAACCGACTGTGTTTTCGACAGTTATTGGTTTAGTAAGAAAACGTTGTGCTAGTTGAACCATCGACGAACTAAGTCATCGATGGTCCAAAGAAGGGTTATTATTTAAAAAAAATTTAATTTTTATCATGACAAGCTCATGAATAAATCAATTAGTTCTAAGAAAATCCCTTAAGGTTGTTCAAAAACATCTTAATATGCATCAATAATAGCCTAAGTACCTATGTTATCTTTCTTTCTTGTCGAACAATGGAGAATGTGAAGTACTTATTGATATTAACCTATTTCATTCCTTGCTTTCTAGAAAGTTAAGGAGAGTTGGGCAAAGAAGAGGAAGAGGTGTATTTGCATACTTTACCACACTTCTAACATATGTAGGTGTTGTGAAACCCATAATGAACAACATTTCAATCATACTAGTAAGGACACCCAAGGATTAACTTAGGACAATTAAGTGGAGAGATGTCACATTGAATTAAAGGGCCTAATGGGAAACATTGCTGTAAATTGTTGGTGTTTGACTATAGTGATGGGAATAATAATTGTGGTCCTATTGATAGGGGAAATGTCCCAACATAAACATCATGGGTTCACCTCGAAGAGAATTTCTAATCAAACTCCCTATCGTTTGAAATGGGGAACCCTTCGGATTCTACCCCAACTACCATTACTTGTTGAAAATTATGAAAATTATTTCTAAATATAAATGTAGAAATACAGAGTGTAAAATGAAAATTTATAGGCATGCCCTCGATCTAATCTAACAAGAGAAAATAAAGACATGAAGTTGAAGTATTCAATGAAAAATAATGGGATGGAATAATTTCATATCCAGAAACATTGCCTAAAATCTAGGGCCAACAATAGCAGATTAGGGACACACTACAAGCACAACTGCATGCTACAACTCCATATCTAAGGTTAGCAAAAAAAAAACAAAAGTAGGCAAGACAAGACACTAGGTGCATAAAAATAGTCTACACCAATAGAGAATCAAACCTCACATAATTCTAGCATGTCATAAAAACAAAGAGAACAATCCATTGTTGATTCCATGCACACACAATATATCTCCTATAGAATTTTGTCACATTATGGTTTCTCCATTAACATGAAAAATAGTTTACAGTGCTCCAACAAAATCCTCCCCCCCTTGTTTGAGTCTAGAAACCCTCTTTATAAAAGAGGTTGGTGGCTCTATACCTTCTACATCTCTTGACCTTTTTAATACTCTTTTTAGGACCTTTAGTGTCCTCTACAATCTTTTCATTTTCCTTGTGAGGATTTGATTCAAATTTGATATTATGTAAATCTTTACTTCTCATGAAGTTTTTTCCTCACAATTCATCCTTTTCTCCAAAAAAAATGTTCAAAATTATTATGAGGATAGTATATTGATAAATATAATTGTTTACTTACAAAGGAGAGATTCCATAATAAATAAAAACAAATTGTCTTATTTTAAGCAATGATGGGCCCACATTCTTTTCTTTAGATTTGGTCCGATTCATATGTAAATTATTCATTGTACTCTTCAGCCCTCAAGTTTTCCCATTCAAATTCTCTTCCTTCTATTGTTTTGGTTGTTTCCAACCTCATATTTTCCATGCTTCAATCACTTATTGTTGCTATTACTGATTTCATAGGTAATGTTTCACATTCCCTACTACTTTCTACATACATTGAGACCTTTATTAATCTTTATATTATTTCACAAAAGAAAATGTTAACAAATACAATCAATGCAATTCTCACCTATTTAACAAGATAACAAAGTTAATACACCTTGATGGATTTCCAACACTTAGATACATAGGTTGTTTTACTAAAGCTTCCTTTTAACTTTTTATCCTTGAATACTTTGCAATGAAACAATACATATTAATTTCGATTGTATTTTCCTTTTGTAACTTTATTAGTTTTGGGTTTTTTATGTTCCAGTGCTTCAAATGGGAAAAAAAAATGAAGTTGGGCCTCTGACCTCATTCACCTTTATCAAGGTTCGAGCCTCATGTTTTCTCTTGCTATTACCCCATCACCTTTCTACACTGAAGGTAAACTAGCTGGTTGCATTTTTGGCAACCTAATCCAGCGAGGACATCGAGTGAGGCCCAATAATATCTATAGAGACATTCATATCAGTGACTTGACCCCATGACTTCCTATATGTAATTCACAACACTCAATTACTCGAGCTAAGCCACCAAACGTTTTCTGCTACACACCTACTTTTTATTTTTCATTTTTTTCCTATATTCTAAATTATGTGCTACATCCTTATTCCATGGCCTATATCATCCAACATATCTCGTGGTTCTAAATGGTGGTGTTGTATTCTAGAATCAACAAATTTTAGTTGGTAAATCAAGATGGTACTCCTGGTTGGTTGATACTTCCACCAATTCATCTATTTCATTGCCATAAATTTCTCTTTTCATTTTGATTGATGAGTGGACTAGCCATTTCAATGTCATGCTTAATCTTTTTCTTTAAGTAGAACATATAGGTCTTCACCCAAATTTGTATGGTCAAATCATTTGATCTATTGAAGTGTATGCAATGAAAAATGTGAGTTATTATTTCATGTAGATCCAAATCTTTAGTGTTTCACCATTTATTTTGGTTTGAAGGATATTCACATTAGGAGAAAATTGAAGGCCCATGATATCATTGTCACATCCCTTGGCAATATTCAGGTTTGGTTTGCTTTCCAATTTTGGTATAATATTTCACACCTATGCTTATCTATCACCAATTAATGAGTGTACTCGTCGCCAATGGTGCTAGTAAATCCCACGTAAGGTAATTTTATTAGAGTTGGTTGCATAGAAGAATTCATTTTGAGAAAATTGATTAAAATGCATATAATAAGAGTAAATCCAGTCAACCACAAGCGATCATTAAGTAAAAAAATATCAAATAAAAAAAAACATAGCATAAGAGGCTTTATTAAAAATCCAAAAGTGGGTCCTTAAGTCAATCGACTTAGGGGGGTTGTTGAGGCCTCAATAGGTCACAACTGAAGAACCAAGCCAACCATGCAATATAGAGGCACATGTGTAGAAATGATGACCTTGTTATTCAAGTACAACATTGACCACAATAGGATATCAATTTAGTTTTTGGGGGGATACCTCCTTGCTGATGTTATAGGCATGCACCATAAGTTGGATTAGTTGTAGAGGGGTAAGCAAAAGAGTAGAATACATATTTTTGAATTTATGGTGATTAAATTTTTTAAGAGCTTTCTACTTAGATTGGGAGGGGATAGGTGAATTTTAATCTTCATTGTCATTTTGAAGTTTGTAGGTGTTGAAAAATCCATCAGATTGTACCCTTTGTGACATTGGTAGGGCTCACAAAGAAGTATTCCATGGAAATCCATGGCTCTACCATCACATTCAATTGTATCAATGATGGGTCTAAAGGAAAGTTTTAGAACACATATGAGTGATAGGTGTGGATTAGGGATGATTTTAAGGATGGAAATTTATTTTAAAATGTAGAAACCTTGGCGAATCTTATTAATCCTTCATATGCCAACTATAAATGTTGGGCAATATTTTTGTAAAAATATTCAAATTTCAAAGGATTTTATATAGTTCTATAAAATTTTGGCGATTTTTAAGGTAAAATAATTTTATCCTATAATATTTGGGCGAATCATTTTTAAAATAGCGAATCTCATTTTTTGAAAAACCATGGAAAATTAGCCCATGAGTGAAATTTAGCCCCTAAAATCATCCATGGTGTGGATGAACCTTATTCCTTAACCCATATAAGAGAATATGGTTGTGGACACAACATAGTAGAGATTTGGAGGTCATTCACCAAATATTGAAAAAATAGGTTCTTTTGACTATCATTTTCCACGATCAAATCTTTGAACTTTTTCTCAATATAGAAACAATGAGTGAAGAGAGCTTCTCACTCAAGATTGATATAATTCTTATCCATGAGGACTAATGAAGGGATGACATAGTTGGGATTGTGGAATTAAGGTTCATGTTGTTATTCCCTAAGATCACATTATTAAATTACCTATAGCAGTTCAACAAGGAGAGGCTTTTCCTTTTGGTCATGCAAGGCATGACATTCATCATTGAAATTCCCATACCACATTTGATGATAGTAGTATTTTTGCCTTTTTTGGCTAGAAAAACCAGTTGTATCCCAGGAATAACAAATAGTGATTGAGAGAGAAGGGGTCGAAAAAGACTCCATTTACAATGGTTATCGAAATTGCTTCATGGGATGATTATTCCAAGGTAACTTGGTTTCACCTTTGACAACTAATTAAAAGGTGTCATCCAATGAAGAGACTAGGAAGATATCCATGTTTATTTTAATGTGAGGAATTAAACTAGAAATGAACTTAACACAAAGGGTATTTTAAGGATCTATTACCTCTATATTAATGGAGTATATTGAAGTCCTTAAAGAATTGATGATTTTTTGGTCTAGCTATTTTCTTAAGTTGTATTCACTATGCAAACATTTCTTCATTGTACGATAACAGATGGAACCGCTTTCAGATGACAATATTGAAATCAACCCAATTGACAATTAAAGGTTGGTTAGTGGTTGTGAGGTGTTGAGTGTGTGTCTACTACCATGTGAAGGATTTCTTCACGTGAACAATAAGGATATTTTAGTCTATGTTAGAGTAAATTTGATCTCAAACTACATTTGGAGTAAAAAATAATATTTTTGACGTTTAAAATGTGTCAAGATGAAATGATGCCACATGGTGTCTATGATATACTTAGCCATGATAATTTATTTTCTAATCATGCTCTTCTATTTGTTTCTTGGAAAATAGTTTTTGAGGAGGTGAGTTAGAATTTCATTGGTGAACTTGACAAATCTACCAATAATGAATGTACTTGTGCTTTCGACATTTAAAATCATGTTCGCAATTATTTTGATATTGTGGTCCCATCATCCATGGTTGGTAATCACAGTGAGGAGTTGGGATGGACTCACATAAAGATCAAAAGGAGTCTCCTTTTGCATAATAGGAATCTAGTAGAATTTCATTGATGATTTCTTTAGAGATTGAAATATTTTTAGATAACAAGTGTTTGTAAAATTTTTGCAAATATCACTTAATCCATTGAATCTAAACCTGGTTAGGTGTATTCCCTATAGCTATAATCATCATGATGAATGCTATTTATCCTGCAAGAGCATTAATTCTAGTGTTTTTACCCATTCAATTATTGATACCTACAAGAGAAGGAGGGTATTGGATGGAAAAACAAACAAATGGACCTAATGCACCTTGAATGAACAAATGAACAAAAACCTAATACACGTTGAATGGACAAACCAATAAAACCTAATGTTCAAATACTAATTTAAGCATTGTGAGAAGATTGATTGTATTATATACCTATTGATTTCATTGTAAAAGTGTAGCTTATTTGGGTAGGTTGGGTTAGGTTAGGTAGGTTCCTATGTTATGTTTATAAAAGTGATAATGAACATCATCCTCATTCTCATTTCCATAATTTTGTACTAATTATGTTTTGGTATTGGTACAAGATTCCTAATAGAATATGTAAGGCATGTCCATACTGAACCTTACCAAACAAAATCTAGATATAGAAATGCTATAATAATTTCTTTTCTGTTCTCTATTCAGCATAACAACAATTCACTGTTAAATAGAATTTAAAAATGAGAGCAACATGATAACGAATAACATGTTTAGCATAAAAAAAAAAGAACAATATAACAATAATTAACACAACATAATAATGATGACAAATACCTCAAACTGATGCTGTTTTGAAACTCTGCCCCAAGCTGAAGCTCTGCCCAAAACTGACTAACCTCCCAGCCAGCTAGGAACAACCTATTCGACTCCCTAGCTCAAGGATTCCTTATGGTTTCCTGGCCATCGAGCCCAAAATTCCCAACAACAGGTTCTCCCTGTGAAAGTCCTCAAGCAAGCTCCTCAAGTAAAACCAAATGAAACCAATAATCCAGATGCAGTCCAAAACTGTTCCTCCCTTCAACTTCTCTCTCTCCCCTAAATTAAAAATGTCTTGACCCCCAAAAGAGATCCCCCTTCTCGATTCCTCCCCCTTTCCTTATCCCCCTTCTCCTCCATTATCCAACCACCTTATCACCCCACATTAAACCTCAACCACCTTATCCCCCCATTAAGTCTCAACCACCTTATCCCCCCCTACATAAATGGGTCCATCTACCAATACAATTGTGTTATTAACTAAGTCTTCATAATTAATAAAAAAGAAATAAAATCTATTTTAGTAGTTTATTAAAATAATATTGATTAATCTAATACTTATTAAACTAATATTTAATCATGATAAATAATTAATTAATTAGGGTTGTTATAGAATATCAAAATATCTAATGGAGAGATGTCATATTCAATGATATATTGAAGGGGTTAGTGGAAAAAGTTAATATGCAATGTTTATTAACAACATGCGAGGGTCATTTTGTTAGACCCAACTAAGATGATATAGAGAGAGATGGCTTGTGGTTGGTAGTTGCAGTCATGCCATAAGGTTATGGGAAATGAGTTTTTTTTGTTTAATATTGTTGTTGTAAAGGATGATTGTGGCTAATTGATTTTTAACCTAGCAGTTATGAGTAAAAAGAAGATCCATATATTTGGTAATATTGTCTCTCATAATTAAGAGTAATGAAGGATCTATAATGGTAGAATTGAGGAGATGGATAAATTCAAGTTTTAGTTAAGGGGTAGGGGATGGTGGGGAATATTCATAGTTTAGAGTCAATTGTTTAATGTACAATTATTTGGATGTGGTCTGATGTTTTAATGCACAACAATATGGAACAAAATGTGATTATAATTTTTGGAAGTGACACCATTGATTTGGGTGAGAGGAGGAAGGGTCAATGAAATTAGTGTTTGGAGAGCGGGCTGGTTGAGGTACAAAATTAGTATTAGGGTTGTGAGGTTGAGGGTTAGGGTTATGGTTACAAGAGAGAGGAAAACAAGGATGTCTGCCAATCTCACATTCAATTGCTAGGGCATAGCTTAAGGCTTGGTCAAGGGTGTTTCTCTTAAATAATGTGACTTCATAGAAAAACACAACTCACAAATAAAATTAAATTTGAGAATAAGTAACTCATAATTGGTTTTTGAATCTGTTGAACCCGAAGTTTTGGAAGACTTTAATATTTTGCTGGATGTTTTGGTTGGGAACTTGATGAATATATAACCACCTACACATCATATTGGAAAAATATATTAGAGGATAGAAACATTTTCATAATGGTTCACAAAATGTCTTCCAAGTAGTAACACACTTGCAACAAATTTGGAAGAAGCCTCATCATCGAGTTTAATGTAAATTTCAAGGGTTGGTTTTTGTGGTTGCCACCAACCTTGAGTTACACCTTCTAAGTGGTTGTTGGAAAGGAGTAAAAACTAAGCCTTTATGATGTTTTGGAAAGTCTAAATGTATGCACTAAGGATGCATATCCATGAATCCAACAACTCTCCATTCATTTTTCCACCATATTTTGTTAAGGTGATTAATGTGTCCAACTAAAACATGGAAGTCTAAGGTTTCCTTATTGAGTATTCATGGAGGGCACTAGCTGTTTCTTATGCAATTGTATCTAGAGATTATTCTACCTCATCCGAGGATGAACTTTCACTAGTCATCATGATAAAAGGAGATGCAAAAACCTTAGTCTAAGAGAAATATAGGGTGCCATGAATTAGATTGAGCCAAGGAGTAGCATATGCGATGCTTAAATGCAATGTTGTGAGGGTGGGAGAGTGACCTCCACAAGATCCCAGGATGTTGGCACTGAAAGGTGAAGGTATTGACCTAAAAATAATTCCAAGGGAGATTTAGGTGGGAGGGTACTTCTCCAAAGAAACAAATCTAAAGTATGATCCTAAGAGATATTATGATGGGCAGAAGGACTTAGAGAACCCAACACTATGGAATTATGGGTGGAGAACAAAGCCACAAAACAATGATTTTGAAGGAGAAGGTCTCAAACGACTTGTCTAATATCAAAGGATGAGAGTGGAGGTCGTTCTAAATTGAAAAACTACTCACAAGAGGGAAGTGCACTACCTACAAAAAAATTAACCCAAAAAAATAGAAAATAAATAACAAAAATGAAGAAAACCTTATATAAAAATGGATCACAAGTTTATTCATTCTAGCCAATGGTCTTTTATGAGTTCATAATGGGTCCAAAAATTCCTTAGTCTATGCATGTATATAACTTGAAGGATGAAATAAATACTACATAATGTAACTAACTAATGCATGAAATAAGTACTACACAATGTAACTAACTAATGACACAAGAGAAGTAAATGATTTGTACCTTGTCATAAATGTGTCATGGATCGTGGAGGTGACCTCCCTTAAAACTTGTATTTGTCAAAGAAAATAATAGGTTAAATGAATGAATAATAACTAAACATCTATGAGCTTGCATTTGACAAAGAGAATTAAATGTTATATGACTGAATACTAATTAAACATGTATGCCAATATAGAAATACTAAAGGGGAAGACCTCATGAATGAGCTCCTCTTTGTTTCGAGAATAATTTATTCTCTACTAAACAAGACCAACCACGTGAAGGTGGAAGATCATTTGGTCCCTCCCCCCCTCTCATAATTCTTTCCCCATACCCAATCATGCATAACAAGTAGCAAAACGAGAATTAAAGGTAAATGAAAGAAACAAGATATATGCATACAAAACATATAAGGTTCACGCACAAATAGAAAAATAAAAAATTGTACAGTCAATAACTTATATTAATAAAATTTGTCCTGAAAATATGAACAATCACTTCTTTTTGATAAAATTCATGAGTAAATCATCATGACATTCATCTTGATCCCAACCTTCAACTATTGGGCCTTGTTCTGTTGTTGGAAGGAGATGGGTCATCTCAAGCATTGTACTACTTATAGTAGCAGGATGTGGATGCTGATGCACTACATGAGAATTCACTATAATAACAAAAAGTGTTAAAATGACATGATTAGTTATTATTCATAGCAATGTTTCATTAGTACAAATATCATTACTATGTTTTTTACCTGGTGGAGTAGTCGACACCACTGGTTGGATTGCCATCGGTTCCTCTCCTCTCCAAGCACCCTCATCTACATGCTCTTCCATTGAAATAATAAAAAATATAAGTACACCATCTAAAGGAAGTATTTATTATCATCATATTATACATTTTATTTTAAAGAGATGCATACCCTGATGGGTCTGCAAACCACTAGTATCATGGCGTTGTTGTCGACCACTATCAAATGGACTGGTGTTGCTTGCCTACTTAAGAAAATAGACACATTAATTGATGGGTTAAATCAACCATCAATATATTTGACAAGTAATCAACAACTACATTCTTGTCATTTTATTTACCAACTCATTTGAAGGGTCATATTGTGTATGTCCCTTACTTTGTTGATCTCCCACTAAAGCTTGAAAGCCGAACTTGAAGCAGAGCATCAAGTCTTCTTCAATGATGGTATTTTTGAATGTATTCCCATGCATTGCATGCCATAAGATCAATATTTTTTCTTACGGGCTACAATTTAATAAAATTTGCATGATGATATGTATATTATGAATAAAGTATTTGGTACTTACAATTTGAGATTTTAATCTCAAGTAACCACCTTGGAAAATTTTATGATTTCCATGTTTTTCTAGTCTTTCCTTGGTTTCTTTTGACGTGTCTAGGAGCCTACGAAAAGTTTCAAGTATGTTATAAGATATCACAATTTTTTCTGTAGAACTAAAGAAAATTCAACATATTCAATTCAAAATATCATATATTACCTTCCAAGGCCAGGTGATGTCTTCCCTTTATGTCTCAATGCACTCTCCTTATGTCCTCCTATGTATTCTTCCATTCCCTCTCGGGAATGGCCAGAGGGTGATCATACTTAGGGTTCTTTTTCAATTGAACCCTATATTGATCTCTCACATATTTCAAATATGTATCGACCCTCGAGGTGATTTTAGACTCGTTGAATGAATCACCAAACATTTCAACCATATGGTTTATAAGATTGTTTTTCAAATCTTTATTCTAGGCATTCCATCATGTTTGAATGGTGGGCCCAAAAATCTCTAATGCCTTGTCATGCAAGGTCTTATAAAAAAAATTGTTTCCTGCAAAAATATATGATAATTAGATTAAAATAATATGAAATATGTAGGTTTCAATCAAATGGTAGGAAATGTTTAACGTATTAAAAGATACCCTAAATTTGTTGTATCTTCAAGGGAACCAAGTTATCGTCCACCAAAAAGTTGATGGAGAGTTTTCCTGATATTTGAACACATGATGCCCTAGGCTAACAATAATTTGGCTGTGCAGAACCAATATCCTCATGAGATTCACCCTATAGAACATCACGTGTGTGATATAGTGTGTGCAGTGGGGGAATCTCATGAGACTCAAGAGCTTCAGTCCTCTGATCCATAGACGAAGAGGAAAATATCCTTGTAGGTATGTGGCTCATGCTAGGATGTTGTGGGGTTTGTGCATCACTGCCACCAACAACGTCCCCATGACCAGAATGTCTTGTCGGATCCAAAAATTCCTATACAAAGAAAACATTAGAGTAATGCTCATATAACGATATCATACAAAATTTCATAAAACAATATATGTCATAAATAGTCTTTTTTTTTAAAAATTGCGCTTACCCCAAATTGTTCTATATACTTCCTTAATATTTCCATCCTTTATTTTCCCTCATCTGTAAGTGGCTTAGACCTAGCCAATTCAATTAATTCACTATTTTTTTTCTTAAGGCATTTTGAATTGTTTCCATTGGGTTGGTGGAATTATATATTTCATCCCACACATTATTTTTCTCCGACGATGTGCTCATATAGATCAACAAATAAACATGTTAATTCAATTATTGTAAGCAAGAATTGATATGAAAATCACTGTTATACCTGCTATGAGCTAGCCGATGCCTTCCCACGATCAACCTACAACATTATAAGATGCATGAAATTTTAGAATGCTAGAAAATAATCTAAGAAGCATGCACTATTAAAATGTGTGTTAAAGATATAAAAATGAAAACATTAATTATAGGTTTGGTATACTGGTAGAACATATTTATCCCTAGTATGCAGTGCTTCCATCGATTCAATTCAAATCATAATCAACCAAAAAATCTTCCCTTGGACCTATTGTTTTCACTACACATACGAATATTTGATTTTCTTCATGCCCCTCAAATATACAATTGGGTTGCTTTCATGTTGTCCCCGGTCTTGTACTATTAATAAGCCCTGCAATATTCCCTGACACCTTTGGCCTTCCATCAATATACACCGTTGCTCCTTTATTGTGATCGTTGTCTTTTAGCTATATATAATTTGCAGTGACTACATATCTCCAGATACTTGACATATATCAGACCAACCTCAACCAATCACCATAGTTGTATCATGGTCCAACATACTCCATCAACTCAACAAGTCCTCCATATTTCACTTTTATGCCATCCATGGAGAATAGACCTAGACGATTTATGGATGATGGAGCAATGTAATAAATCCTCTCATTGACATAGAAGTTAGTGTCCAACTGAGGAAGTTCATTGGGTACCCACTGTCTCACTAGATGTTTGTACCTCAAAGGAACCTCGACATCACCTATGCTCTCATCGCCATAAGAACATGAACCTCCTTCAACAAGAAATAATTCCATGCATCTATGAAATTTTCTTTTGACCTTTTCACCTCGAGTTGATCTCGCCCTGTTATATGTGTTGGATGTAACACTTTCCCCCCTCCCTCTAGAAATTCCCTCTCTCGAGGATGATAGGTTTGATAGGTACTTGTTCGGTTGTACCTAAACACCATCGAATGAGAAAAAGTAGTTAGCAAAAGGAGAGAATTAATGGAAAATGAATAATTTGACACTATATTTCTAATTCCAAAGCTATACATTGTCATAATTTGACCCAATGCATAATTCACATTTCCGTTATTGTTTTAAAATGTCCCGATTTTGGATTATAAAGGACCTTTGACTCCTATATGGAGGCAAACATTTAATTCAAGCAAGTCATTTTCTGGTATTTGTCTAACATTCTTTCTTGAGAGTTTGAAAGTTGAGTGATAATCCGTGCTTCAACTCTTCATCTAATAGTGATTTGCACAAGTTTGTTAGCTCATACTTTGACAATTACTTGACTAGCTATAATATCTTAGATCATGGTTTAATGTTGAAAATTCTTGGATGGATCTAGACTTATTGGTGAATAGACTTAATGGTGCTAAATACTAGTTTTCCTTGAGTTGATTTCATATATGGTTATGCTGTAAAATACACTTGTGATGTAAGGATTTGAAAGTGCTTTTCTCTATTTCAGACATTGGAAAAAAGCGCCCAACGAATTGGACATAATTCAATGGTTTAAGCATCATTTTTTTATCTAAAATAATCTAAACACACCCACCTAAAAAATCGATGGCATATTTGGTAAAACAACTTTATTGATTGGCCTAACGATTCATGTGAAGTTGAAATTTCATCTCATTGGCTTAGATTTTATCTTTTCTCAAATTTTCTCAGCTATAGCTATCCTTCATTATCATGGAAAATATCTCAATCATTCCTATTTCTATAACAACACAAAATAAACCCTCACACTCCAAAATGATCCCTATCCAAAGCATTTTCACAATCCAAAATGGCCTTTGATGCTATGTCATGGGAAATTGTGCAAGTACTTGTTCATATAATGGTGGAGTGGATACATCTATTTAACAAGGGTTTGTGTCTACTCTATTTATGAATTCACAAGTTCAAGTCATGGCATGAGTGAGGGAGCACTTATGTGGGGTTGGGTAAAGGGAATATATTAATGTATGCAATAATTTCCTCAAGCCACATATGTAAATGTTAATAAAACAATTATTTGACCATGAGAAGACAAAACCAACTCTTACTTCACGTCACATATACCTATCTGTACCACAAACTCAACCTATTGATATTGATTTTGGTTCTAATACTAGATGCCCACTTGGTTTCCTTTGAGATGTATGAAGCATGCATAACATTGAAGTATTAGCTGGGAGATTTTTCATTGAAAGTGTGATTCATTTCAATATATGTAAGTCTCATTATTGGAATCAAATTGATAGTAATTTGATAAAGCATGCTTCCGAATGGATACACATATTCAATTTTTTAAAGAACGAGAAAAATAGTATTTCTTCATGAAAAAACTTATGTTAACATTAGGCTTCATAAAATTAAATATACTTGGACAAATTATTGGGTCTCCATTGTGTGATATGGTTTCAAAGATATAAATCAACAATATTTTATAAGCATACGGGTATCAAGCTCAAGAGGGTGTTGTTTTCAAAATTTCATGACACTATTGGGAGCGTCAAGGATGGTGCATTTTTCATGACCCTATTAAAGAAACAATTGAAGAGTTGGGGAGGAAAATTGTTGCCTAATATATCATATATACTCTTGTTGAATCATGTTTTCATTGATGCCAAAGGATTGATGTCAAGAGAACAATGTCTTTTCATAGTATATTGATGGACCATGTATTGTCCTTGATGTCAAGTGGAGTCATAGTCATATGATGTCATGCATATATGAATATGTATCAATGAGTTGTCATTGATATATGATGCATAGATGAAGATGGGTCGATGTGGTTTCATTGATATGTGATCCATAGTTAGATTGATGTAAAGATGACTCATTATTGTCTTATCATGGTTGATAAGGAGTACAAATGGATGAACTTCAAAGTGTTCCCATTATGGTGAAATCCCTCATGGGAAGATGCTTT
>SNQJ01S0109916.1:18860-29110 GCA_010110895.2 Picea sitchensis
AGTAATGAGAAAGGACGTTGTATACCTTGGAGTGATCAGATGAAGTGATAATATGGGGCTAAATACAGGTGATCAAGGGTATAATAATGGCAAAAAGAATGGCAAAAAGGGTACATTGTGTGGTCCTAACACTAGGGCGGGGCCTTGACTGACGCATCGTGATTTGGTATTTATATGTTCTATCTGCATTATGAATAGAATTGAATGTTGGTTTGAAACTGTCTGAAATTCATTTTTGTTTCCATAAAATCCTGATGGGATCGACACAATGCATTGTCATATAATTGTTAAATGCTCCATATTAGATCAAATTACTTGAGCCAATACAATATTCAAGAACTGCGAGACTATCAAACCATGCTAATGAGAAGAGGTGTTAAATTCAACAAAGAAGCAGCAACCAAGATTCCAAGGAAAAAAATTTAATAGTAAATCCATAAAAAAAATTAAAAAAAATACTGGCCAGTGTGTATCTATCCATAGAAATTGGACTGAGTTCTTTTCACCAAAACATTGAACATATTTTTCATAAACACAGGTACATGATTTGCAACATGCAGAAGCCATCGATATGCTCTTCAACATGCATACAAAACTCATTACCATGCTTTTTTTAAGGAAATCCTTGCAGTCTTCTCCTCAGAAGGTCAATTTTCACTGTCGCAATCTCAATATCTTCCAGAAGACCTAAGGCAACAAAGAAATAGGAGAGTGGTTCCGCAATGGAGTAATTCCTTGGCTTGAAGCAAGTGAAAAACACTCTTGCTCCTGACACTGGCGACCTAGAGACATTGCAAGGCACCACTAAATTGTACAAATAACAATGAAAAGGCCCCGGTGAAAAGAGTTTACAATCTGTAGCTACCACTGCGAAGAGCACGACATCCTACAGTATCGCTCCAACATTTCACCCCAAAAAAAAAGCAACCCAGAATTTTTCAAACGCAGGAGGACATAAGAACCCATCCTCGCGGTAAAATTGATAGTTCTCACAAGAGTCAAGTGAGGAAGAAGACAAAAAACCTTGCAGGGCAAGCAGAGGAGCTCGAAACTGAAATTTAGGACACACCAAGAGACCACCTCCTCATAGTCGAAGACTTCAGGGACACAGGCTGCACGAGAAATTCCAGAGGCCCAAATTAGTCCATTCTGGGTGGAAGGAGATGAGTAGTAGGAATATGCCTTGCACCAGTGGGATTTTTGGTCCTCATCCCCTAAGATGTTAATTGTATATCCAGAGAATAAGAGAGTGGTCCCACAATTGAATAATTATTTGTCTTGAAATATATCTCTGGGAGCATCAAGAGACCATTTCCTTACAGTGAAAGACTTCCACCCAAAACATACTAATTTGGATCTCTGGAATTCCTACTCTCGAGTTGGAAAGCGACTATTGCGTTCAACATCAATTTCTTTTCTAAAACCCCTTCTTTTGGTCCTGTCAGGGCCGCCATTGTCGAGCCGAAAAGTGCCCCTCATTATGGTTGATTTCAATTTGGGCACATGAGTGGGGACAGCGTCTGCATTGTCATCATCCATTGTCATATCATTGTCCATTAGATTGTCTTCTCCCGTCTTGAAATCGACCGCATCAACCTCTGTGTCAGCCATTAATGCAGGCGGGTAGGTTGTCTGAGTAGGCGGGGTTGCCTTGGAGTTCTTTGGCTTGAAATATATCTCTCGGTGCACCAAGGGACCATCTCCTTTTTTTCTCCTGGTCGGAGGGAGATGAGTAGTAAGAATATACCCTGGAGTATTGGAACCTCTGGTCATCATCCTCAAAGGTGTTTACTGTACCTGGACATAACTGTTGTTGAACTGCTGCCATAAGTTAACAAGAATTTTCGTTTTCTCCAGATGATTTTGAAATGAAAATTCAGAAGGGATAATATAACCCTCCGAAAATCATGGTTTAATGCATATCAATGGAATATCGCCTCGAGGCTTTCATTGGTCAATGACAATCTCCATGATTTGTTTATAATGATTTGTTACCATTAAAGCTTACTAATTGCATATTTAGAAAAAAGTGTGAAGGTGGCGGTGACGACAAAGAGTGATTAAGGATTAGAGATTTCGTAAAGGTGTCAACCGGACGACGCGCGAAAGAGATTTCATGATGCTTGAAATGAATACTTGGAAAGGATAACACAACTCTCTGCAAATCTTGGTTTAATTCATATTAATGACAAATATTCTCTAGCCTTTTGGACATTAATGACAATCTTAACGGTTCCTACACAATGAGATATTAGCATTAAAGCTTAATAATTTCATATCTAGAAAAAAGTGCGAAGGTGGCGGGGATGGCGAAGAGAGATTAAGCATTGCACATTTCAGCCACCCACCAACCCACAAAAGAGATTCCAAGAAATGGCCAAGTATGGAAAGCAGTTGGGTGGGCTTCAAAATAGGGGCACAAGTTATACTCAGGAGACGTGAGGGGCTGATGGTCAAATTGTATGTCTCCAAACTTTTGACTACAGAATGTGTAACACAAAATAGGGCACAATGATGGATTTCAATGGTCAATTTGTATATCGTGGAATTGCAGGTGTTGTTTGTAGGTAGCGGAACAATGGAAGCACAATATTGAGCAAGCCTGACAAGGAATCGACGATGGTAATAATGGCTAAGTATGCAATGGGTAAGCAGTTGGTCAAACTCATGATATAAAATCATGAGACATACTCAGAACGGGAAATATTAACAGGCTTGAAAACATGGCCACAAGTTCTACTCAGGAGATGTGAGGGCCCGATGGTCAAATTGTATGTATCCCAAATTTTGATTGCAAAATGTGTAACAAGGAACATGGGACAATGACGGACTTTGACGGTCAATTTGTATATTGTGGAACTTTAGGTGTTGTATATAAAAGCATGAGACATTCGGAAAAATGACTAAGTAACCAGAAAGGGAAAGAAAACGAGAAAAAAGAAAGGGGCATTTGGTTGCCAATTTGTAGATTGGGGAAGTCCGGGTGTTTTTTGCAGGTGGTTGAACAATGGAAACACAATGTTGAGCCTGCCTACCTGGGAACCCGTGATCCAAAAAGTTTGTTGAATATGAAATGGGGAAGCATCATTAATGATACATTAGTCGAAGCATCCAAGATCCTGAATGTATCATTACTTTTCCAGAACGAAGCATACAACCAAGAGTCAAGTAAACACCAAATGTATTGAAAGTCGAGGCACAGGGAAATGCATGAACACAAAAGGAGCCAAGTGAGATCCCACAAGGGTCCATAGAGCAGTATGCATCGACCTATGCATCAAATAATTTGATATATATATAAAACACACGTGGCATTGGTTCTCTCTTACATCTGGTATATGTTCCCATGAGAATATAACTGGGGCCATGAGATATGAACAAAAGTTTGCCAAACATAAGACATCACAAAACCAGCGGAGCTTCGCCATTGTATCCCAGCTATAACCAAACCACCAAATGGGGAACAAAAAAATTGTCGATTACTATTTTACCATGAAGCAAGATCACTATGGAAATTTTCTTCTAATAGTGCCATGTTCTATCACTACCAGTTTTAACAATGCCAAATTTTCAATATTATTGGAAATGCCTAATGGTTCTGCCCAAAAGAGCAAGCCATTTCGATGGTTCAAAGGATGGGCTTGAGTTATTCACAGTTGGATACTTTGTATGGGGTTTGTCCTCATGCTTCCTATTTCTGGACTGGACAATCTTATGCGTTTGTACATCAACAATAAATGCATGTGCCTATATGAATTCCAATGCCCGAACTCCCCAATCTCTATAGTGAGTTCTAAAGATCTCAAGCTCATTCTTCAATCCATGTTGAGCCCTTTTTTTTCAACTAGGGCATCAAGAAAATGAAGATACCATACCATAAATGTATAGTTGGAGATCATCTTCTTTTTTATTTGGGTACCCAAAAACTGCAGAAATCCTGCCATGGCTATATAGTTGGAAAACATTTTTCCAATTTGGGTACCCAAAAAGGTGCAGAATCCAACAAATCCACAGCTAGCCACCATTTGTTTTTCATGTGGGCACCCCAACAAATATAAAAAATTTTACTGGGAGATGCAAAAAAACATCAAAATAACAACAACGATTTGATTTGTAAATAGATTCTCCTAGTTTTTTCAAGTGCACAAAAAGAGACAAAATCTCTGGAAAGAAAATTTTACAGCCATAGATGTAAACTCCGAAGAACTTGAGTCCGACGAACATTCATTTGGGTATTGAAAAAAAATTACAAACACACATGAGGTTTTTTCGTTTCCCGGCAAAGCTTGATATGAATTTTTTTTTTATTTTTTTTTTCAGTCGATATGCAATATTGCATTGTCTTCATTTAAGGTAAATTTGTTATGTATCTGAAAGTCGCGCAGCATGTAGACATTGTTTTCCTTTTTCTGTAGGTATACTTCATATGTCAATTATGCTCATCCAAGAAGCACATCTTGTAACAAAGGATGTATAATTGTACAATGTATGATTGTGTTGCCCATGGTTCAGATGGTAGCATTGAGGTAATGTCTATATATGTAAGGGAATTTTTTACTGCATCGTAGACAATCAATTGTATCATCATTTATGAAAGCAGAAGAAGAAGCAGGAGAGTTGCATTTGGCACATACAGGCTCCAAGGGGGTCGAGTACACATTCGTTGCAACCAAAATACCCTCAACCTAGGCATTCGAGCATAACGATTAATATATTAAACAATATAATATACAACTGCACAACAAAAAAATAAAAACTACAAAAAAATGGTGAAGGCAACTTGTATGAGCAAAGTGAGGATGAAATTGTAGATGTATACGCACAACAATTGTAGAGCTAGTTAGTTTCTTGAGATCCTGTACTATGTATGTTCAGAATTATGTTACAAATGTTGCTTGGGTTGTGCAAAAGATCATTTATTTAACTGTAATATCCCTCTCTTGCGTGCACTAAGCAAACCTATTCTTTGAGGACACTTGCTCGAAAGTGAGCCGGATTATTATACCATTGACCATTGATTACTATCATGAGGCATTATGGATGTGACTATATGTTATTTGACTGTATTGACTTAAACAAGTGTTATTGACTCGATTCTCCTGAGTGTGCAGGATTTGGACCTTGAGGATGTTGGGGCATCGATGAAAGCCTTGGACTCCAGATCGAGTCAGGGAGTGAACTATTGGGGTTTGATTGTTTTATATGTGATGCTAGTGCATCTGATTAGATGATATGATTATGGATATATTTCTGAAATGATTCGTTGATGATTCAGGTTGATGATAACTTTCCGACCAAACTCACATGTGGAGTAGAGGGGTCATGCAGAACTACCAGAGATGTTGAGGGAGAGGTGTGGACAGTAGCCTTGCCATAGCCTACTAGCACTCCCGTCGTGGCTCCAACTGTAGGTTAATGATTACCTAGTTCGAAAGAACCCACGATGTCATGAGGGAAGACTGCGACATTCGCTCATGATGATTCTAAGGGGCGCGCAATAAGGAAGAGGCCTTATCACTTAGAGTCCCATAGTCTCCCACAATATCACCTGGTGGAGTATTGACTCCAGGGGTTTTTTATGTCTACCAAGTCAGTCAAGAGGCAAGTGGCACCCTTGGAACACGTGGTGCGTCTTGAAGGGAATGTCACGCAATAAAAATGGAAAGAGGTGAGTGGCACCCTTGGAGCACGTAGTGCGTCCTGAAGGTCACGTCGCGCAAGAGAAATAGACGAGGCGAGTGGCACCCTTGGGGCACGTAGTGCGTCCTGAAGGGCACATCACACAAGGGAAACAGATGAGGCAAGTGGCACCCTTGGAGCACCTAGTGCGTCTTGAAGGGCACGTCACTTTGTTAATGATAAATGAATGAACCTAGATGGCCTTAGGACAAATAACATGATAAGAAAATTTAAAAACAATATCCCTAATAAAATGTTGCCCAGCACGAAAATTAAAGTCTAGGTCTAAATTATATTGGTGGAAGAATTTTTCTATCCTTTTAATATATATATATATATATAATGATGATAACCTTCATTAATCTTGTAAGAAGAAGGGAGTAAGGAATTTAATTGATTCATAAAAATATGTTGGGATAAAAATTTTAAAGGGGGGAATAATTGTTTTATTATATTATGATAATTTATAATTTATTAATTAAAAAGGGAAAAAGTTAAATTCTACACCTGCCAAATTGAGTTCTAAATGAAAAATGGGAAAGAGGGAAATCCAAAATAACTAGGAAACTAGGAAAATATGGAAACATAAAAAGAAAAGGGAAACACAAGGGAAAAAATAGAAAGTCAAACTTTTTAAGGTATCTAGCATCTAAGAACTTTCTAAATTAACTCAACTAGTAAATTGGTAATGGGGAAAGTCATTAAAACTTGTAAGGGAATATGGGGACACCTAGGAGCGATTCTAGGATTGAATTTAGGAGGGTGAGGGAAATAAGGGTAATTAATTAATTTATGGAGGAATGAAGGGGATGGGTGACACTTGTATGGGGAGGATTTTTAGGAATTAATTTAGTAAACATTAATTTAAATGGGATTTTTTGAAGGTAAATGAGTTTGAAACTCTATATAATGGAGGGAGGAGAAGGAGGAAAGATCTCTTATGTTTGTGTAACGTTACGGTGCAAAAATCTATACTTGACTGACATAGTTTGTGGGAGTTGTGATACCCATCTCGGTGAGGAGTGGTAGCTCGGCCTTGTGAGGTGGGCTAGGAGCTAGCTGGTTCTCTGGTTAGTGTGCGTGGCCCCTTTGTGGCTCGGGGGGCTAAGGGGGAAGAAGAGTACCCCTAACGTTGGTTGGGACGTACCGGTGAAGTCTCATCGGTCGGCAAGCAGGAGTTGCACGGAGTGTGCGGGACATCAACTCAGAGCAGGTGATCAGGCAACAATACACTTACTTTATTTTTGCATAGTAGATTGTAGTAGGATTTATGCTTTGGGTTTGCATGTTTAATTGGGAAAGTAAATTGATTGTCTTAGCGTTCTAGTTTATGACTGAATTTTTCCATAGCCTATAGCTCGATGATTCATTGACTCCCATGGCCTTCGATTCCCAACATGTCTTGACCACCCTGTGGTGTATTGATTTGTGAAGATTGTGGTTGTTTTTGCCTTTCGTCCCTAGCTCATCAGTCCTCGCCTAAGCAGTCGGCTAGGAGCCTGATCTACAGTCGTCGCTTCGGCATTAATAGACCTATGAATCTCAATTCCCTTCTTTTCTGTGTGTGGATGATGAGCGAAGGATGTTCTTGTCAGTCGTCTACCTCCGTTATTGTCCTTGGCTAATTGTTTGACTTGTGCCATCTAGCAAAGACCTCTACATATGGATTATCTTGCGTCCTTGTTGGTTTTTCTCTGTGCCTTGACTGATAGAATCCCTGCGATCATTTCAATTACTTTTCCCATTGGATCCTTGTGTTTATCTTACTGTTGTTTGTATTGTATTGGTATTCTGGCAATGGAAAAACGATTTGATTCCCTGTCTGCATTTTTATATTTGGTATTATGGCAATGGAAAAACGAACTACTTTCATGTCTGCATTTTTGTATTAATATCCTGGAATGGAAAAACGTTTTTATTTGTTATTCATGTCTGCGTTGTATTGGTATTCTGGCAATGGAAAAACTATTTGATTCCCTGTCTGCATTTTTATATTTGGTGTCCTGGAAATGGAAAACGTTTTTTGTGTGATATTCATGTCTACGTTGTATTGGTATCCTGGCAATGGAAAAATGAAATCATTTCCCTATTTGTGTTTTTATAATTGGTATCCTAGTAAGGGAAGGGTGTTTTGGTCATTCTTGTATGCATTTGCATTTGGCATCTAGGCAATGAAAAAGGGAAACCACAATGTTTCCATTTAAAACTTGTCTGAGATTTCCATTGAAGTGCCCACGTTTTTTCTTTTAAAAGTTGACTGAGATTGTTGTTGAAATGCCCACGTTTTTGTTTTTAAAAGTTGATAGGGATTGTTGTTGAAGTGCCCACGATTTTTCTTTTAAAATGAGACTGGGATTGTTGTTTAAATGCCCACGATTTTGCTTTTAAAATGAGACTGATATTGTTGTTTAAATTCCCACGATTTTGCTTTTAAAATGAGACTAGGATTGTTGTGTAAATGCCCACGATTTTGCTTTTAAAATGAGACTGATATTGTTGTTTAACTGCCCACGATTTTGGTTTTAAAATGAGACAGAGATTTTTGTTTAAATGCCCATGTTTTTCCTATTAAATGTGACTAAGTTTAATGTAAATAACCACGGATTTGCCCAAAAAAAAAATTGACTGAGTTCGTTGTTGAAGGGACATGAATTTTCTATTTAGAATGTTGGTTGTGTTGATTGTTGAATGAGCACGAGTTGGTCCTTCTGCAGATTGTTTTGTCTTCTTATTCTCCTTCAATTTGAGTGTACCCAGCCTTCTCACTACCAAACATTAATTGCTACAACCATGTTATTGGTCAGATTAATTGCTATGTAACTGCCATGTTAATTGCCGGGCTAATTGCTACAACAATGTCAAAGGTGTTGGCATATTTATTACGGGTAGACAGAAGGCAGAGTATTTGTTTTTTATTCATGTCAATCTCAGCTCGACGATGATGAACAAGAGAAAGTGGAAAGACCAGCAGCGCAACAATGATCGCATGGCAAGATCAGAATCGTAAACTCCAGGAGTCAAGGAAATAACTCACGGCAGAAAATCCTGAAATGCGATAGATCAGAGCATGCAAAAGACTCCATTTCGAAGTTTCGCAGACCGGGAAATCAGAGTTTCGGATACCAAGAGTTGGAGGAGTCAAGAGTCGAGACTCTTCATCACAAGAGTCCTGAAGTAGCAAAATGCGAAACGCTGAAATCCCGAAACAGGCACATCAACAAAGAGTTTCACAGACCGGGAAATAACTCCATTTTGGAGTTCCAGATACCGGGAATTGGAGGAGTCAAGAGTTGAGACTCTTCATCACAGAAGTCCCGAAGTCGCGAAATGAGAAACGCCGAAATCCCAAAACAAGCACATCAACAAAGAGTTTCGCAGACCGGGAAATAACTCCATTTCGAAGTTCTGGATACCGGGAGTTGGAGTGTCAAAACACTTCACCATAGGAATGCCGAAATGTGGAAATGTTGAAATGAAAAAAACACCTTTTGGTGTAGGTTTCGGTTACTGGGAGTTGGAGTGTCGAAACACTTCACCACAGAAATCGCGAAATACCAAAATACGAAATTGCGACACGGAGTTACGGGGATCCTGACATGGAGTTTCGGAGTTTTGAGGATTGCGACATGTAGCATCGAGATATCTCATCACAAGAATTGTCGAAATCGCGAAACGTCGAAATGTGAAATTGCAACATGGAGTTTCAGGGATCGCAACATGGAGTTTCATGAATTCGCGACATGCGAAATCATGAAATGTCAAAAGGGACTATTGTGAGTCTCGAAGACTCGAAGGGAAAAACATCGAAATCCCGTCAGTCATTCGATTAGGAAAAGAAGGGATCAGATTATGAAGTTTTGTGGACCGTTGATCTAGATCCATTTCGGGGATTGCGACTTGGAGAGTTAAGATGCTTCGCAACGGGAATTCGCAACTTGCAAAATCGCAAATTGCCGAAATACGAAATGCGAAAGACATTTTGTTTCTTGTAATCCAACGATGTAGGTGAATTCGAATATGATTGGAGGGATATTGTTTCACCTCACAGTCAATTGATTAGTTACGATTCAGATAGAAAAACGGATTCATGATTCTTGATTGGTTGGCGATTCAGTTGCTGAGGCATGCGTGAATAAAAGAAGATATGAGATGATTGTGCAAGGTTGGTGGTTTTGAATGAAAAATGAGTTGAACTATAAGAAATTGAAAATTACAGTATGGGTAGAGTGCGACCGACAGTATGCGCAGTGTGAGATAAAACTCGAAGATGAGTAACAGATGAGAAATAGACAGAAGCAAGAGAAGAATTGCAGAACAACTTGAAGCAGATCAGAATTGCAGAACAACTTGAAGCAGATCAGAATTGCAGAACAGTCAGAAGCAGACCAGATTTACAGAACAGAGAAGAAGTGGTAAGAATCGATTTATCTGTGTTGTTGGTTATTCAATCATTTATTTATAACCAGGGAGGTAGGGTGGTGCTAGGGAGGACTGTTGTCCTCAGAGGTTCAAGTGGGTGCTTGAACACAGGGAGTTGTAGATTCCATCTGGTTGCAGCCAGAAAAACCAGG
>SNQJ01S0109918.1:0-18753 GCA_010110895.2 Picea sitchensis
GATATGATACCACTTGATTCGAAAATGATATTTTAAATACTTTGGTTAAGTTTATGCATGAGTTGATTTACCATTTAGGAATTAAGAGAAGAAGCTTAATGAAAGAATGTTTCATCCATATAAGAAGTAAAAACAACAAACCCGAAAGAAGTGTTGAGGACGAGCGTTGTGTGAGCGTTCTAGGGTTTTTAGCTTCGAGCAGGCGAAAGGTTCCATGGCAGCGCCAGGGGGTGGGGCGTCGGCCCCTCCTCCGTTGATCCCGGACAAAGAGGCCTTTCGTAGGCTGGTCAACAGCAGCAGGAAGAAATTGGTGGCTCCAGCGATCCCGAAATTCATTAAGAAACTGGAGGATATCCCGGAAATCGTTCTTCCAGAAGACAGAACAATGCAAATCGCCCTGGCTCTAGCCCAACGAGGGCTCGTGGGGCAGTTTATGGGCCTACGGCCATCCTCCAAAACCACTGATGACTGGATCCAGCGCAACTGGAAGCCAAACCTGGCGCATGGGGTTACCTGCTACCCAGTAGGGCGTGGGTTTTTCGTGTTTGAATTTATTTCTGAAGAGGATCGGGACCTAATTTTCAGGAACGGCCCCTATTTTATGGGCACGCAGGGTCTTTACCTGAACAAATGGACTCCGGACTTTGACCCCATGGTGGATACGCCTAAAGAAGTATCGGTGTGGGTCAGATTACCTAATCTCCCGATGCACTACTGGGACGCTGAATCTCTGCAAAGGATAGGGAATGGAGTTGGCAGGTACGTCGACAGAGCTGACAATCGCGGGCAGTATAGCAGTGCCAGAATATGCGTGGAAGTTGACCTGGAAGCAGGGCTTCCTGAAGCTGTCAATATTTCGATTGGAACTTGGACCCATTTCCAGAAACTCAATTACGAGCATTTGCCCTTCAAATGCAGAAACCATCAGGAGCACGGTCACTTTCAAAGGAATTGCCCCAAAATCCAAACCACTAGTAAAGAGGATGCAGAAGGATGACAGAAAGTAAAAAGAGGGAAAAATACGTATAATGCCAGAGGAAAGGACAAAAGGACTCAGGAACCTCCAAAGGACGGTCAACCCTCCCTCATAGATCCAGAAGGCCCACAATCCCATTCAAACCCTGCAGAAACAAACGGAGATGAAATCCCTCCCTCGGCTCCATCGGATCCAAATCTGACTGCTAAGATAACTAATCCGGACAAAGAGAATATCAGTCTGAATTCGAATGCGGACACGGAGATACAGGACGAGGAAGTCGAAGAAGCTAGCAGCCCAAAAGGCACTCCAGAGCAGCCAAAGAGAGGTAGGAAGTCTGAAAAGAAAAGAAGAGAAGAGCAAGTGAATAAGGAAGTGGCCCTAGGTACCCAGTACACTCTCCATGAGATGGCGCACACCAGATCAGGAGTGAAGCCGGGGAAAACACCGAAAGGTGGACTCCCTCCCCCTCCAAGTAAATAATGCAATATGTCTCCTGGAATTGCAGAGGACTAGGAAGTAAAATCAAAGAAGAAGCCTTGCGGGACTTAGTAAGGCTTGAACGACCAGAAGTCCTGCTTATCCAGGAGACGAAGATGGAGGAGGCGGACCTTCTAAAGATAAGCCCCTCATTTTGGAAGAAAGGCCCAGGAAGGGCAGTCAGCGCCAGAGGAGCCTCCGGGGGGCTAGCAACCTTTTGGGACTCGACTAAGCTGGAGCTCATAGAAGAAATTGGCTCCACTCATTGGCTTTTCACTAAACTGAACCATAAAGGATCTGGTCGCCAGGTAAGCCTCTTTAACTTGTATGTTCCCGTCTTACTCAATAAGAAGAAAGATTGTTGGGATTCCTTACAACTGTTTCTTAACAGTCACAATACCGAGAATTTAGTAGTGGCAGGGGACCTAAACGTCACCCTATCGCTGATAGAGAAGAAGGGGGGCTCTATTATCCGGGATCCCTCTAGAGAATGGGTGGAAGATTTGATGGCAGATTGGGAGCTGGAGGATATCCCTCCATCCAATGGCAAATTCACTTGGTCAAACAAACGATTAGGCCCTGGCCACATAGCCGCCAGGCTAGATCGGTTTCTCATTCAATCCTCCTTCCTTACAAATGGGCTAAGAGCCTCCTCTAAAGTTCTTCCTCACTATACTTCTGATCATAAACCCGTTTCCCTGTCTCTACGCCCTAGTGCTTCTCTAGGCCCCATCCCGTTCAATTTCTCCCCTCTTTGGCCAGCACAAAGTGACTTCTTAAACCTGGTTCAGCTTTCATGGAAAACCCCTGTATCCGGATCCCCCTTCTTTGTGTGGGAAGAAAAACTCAGACGTCTCAAAGCCAGTCTTAAACTGTGGGCCAAAAATCTAGCCTCTCCCCTGGAGGAAAGGAAACAAGCTCAGGAAAACTTGGAGTTCCATCAATAGGCTATGGAAGAGGTACCTATCACTCAAACCCTTCTCAAGCAGGAAGCTGACATTCAAAGTAAGCTATATAAAAGTTGCAGAGACAAAGAGATTTATTGGAGGATGAAGTCCAGGGCGCTATGGCTACAGGACAGCGACAAGAATACTGCATTCTTTCACAAGCATACCCAATCAAGAATAAATTACAACTCCATTGAGGAAATTCACTGTCAGGAGCAAGTTTACAAAGACGCACACAGCATTAAGGAAGCCGCTCACAACCACTTTAAAAATCTTTATTCAGCTACAGCAATGGAGAACTTGGACCTGCACGCTTACCCGATTTCAGAGGTGCCAAATCTGATTACTAAAGAAGAGAATAAGATGTTGAACAGACCGATCAGTGATAAGGAAATCAAGCAAGTTGTCTTCAGCATGCATCCAGACAAGGCCCCTAGGCCAGATGGATACACAGCCCGTTTTCACACCCACTGTTGGGATATCATCCACAAAGATCTCTGCAAGATGGTCAGGAAATCTCAGGACTGCAACAAATTGGGAGGCAGCACCAATTCGTCTTTTCTCGCCCTCATTCCAAAAGAGAAAGGGGCAAAGACCTTTAATAGGTTCAGACCGATTTCGCTGTGCAACACCGGGTACAAAATAATCACTAAGATAATAGCAAACAGACTCAAGAAAATTCTTCCAAAGCTGATCCCGGAAAATCAGGGGGGTTTCGTTCGCGGGAGACAAATCCTAGATAATATAATTTTAGTTCAGGAAGCCATTCACACAAGCTATAAAAAAAAAGAGAAAGGAATGGCGGTCAAGTTGGATCTTGTCAATGCCTTTGACCAGGTTCGTCATGATTTCTTGTTTGCAGTAATGAGAAAATTTGGGTTCACTCAGAAGTTTATGGGGTGGATAAAGGCCTGCATTTCTGCTCCTTGGATAGCCCCCTTGATCAATGGTCGCCCAGCTAAGTTCTTCCAAGCCTCTCGGGGGCTCAGACAAGGTTGTCCGCTGTCCCCCATGCTCTATGTTATTCAGGCCGCTGTGCTGAGCTTTCAGCTGCAGAGTTGTCTCTTAAACAGATCCCTTCCTGGAATCAGAATTACCACTTCCACCAATGAAATAAGCCACGCTCAGTTTGCAGATGATACTCTACTTCTGGGAGCGGCCAACACTAAAACAGCCCGGAGCTTCAAGTCTGAACTTGATCTCTACAAACGATGCTCTGGCAGCGAAATTAACAATAACAAGTGCAAGATCTTTGGCTGGAACTGTACCTCTCAGGAACTGCAGCAAATAGGGAGCATCCTTGATATGGAAGGCCTCTCAGAATGGGATAACTTCTATGATCTCGGAATTCCGATTTTCAAAGGCTAGGCTATGGTGGCACATTGGCTGCCTATGGTGGATAAGCTCAAACACAAAATCCAAGCGTGGGGAGCCAATTGGCTAACCAGAGCAGGTAAAGTTGTGCTTATGAATTCAGTCCTTTCAAGCCTCCCTATTTATCAGTGCTCGGTCCTTCTTGCCCCCAAAACAATTACAAACAAAATCGATGTTATGCTGAGAAGATTTCTGTGGGAAGGAGGTAAGAATTGCGCGAAAAAACTCCATATGATTAACTGGGCCAAGGTCAAGCAATCCAAGCTGGAAGGGGGTCTGAACATCAGAGATGTGGTTGTTCATAACCTCGCCATGGGAGGCAAATTTCTTTGGTGAATGATCACTGGAAAACGATCCTGGACCAAGCAAATTCTCAGGAAAAAATACTTTCGAGGAGACCGGGATCATTGTCTAGAGAGGCCTCCCAAAGGAACGAAAGGGTCTCCAATCTTCTTCCTTTGCCTTAGAGCTCTTCCCTTCTTCCAGTCAAATCTCACTTGGATCCCCGGAAACGGAGCAAAAATTCATTTCATGGAGGACTCCATTCTTGGCGATCCTCCTCTCAAAGGAGTTCGGGACATTAATACTATTGGTGAGTGGCTCTCAGCCAACAATCGTAAGACTCTTTGGGACATCTCCCTCTGGAAAAGGGACCTCCATCTCTCCTGGAAAGGCTGGAATTTAGGGTGCTATCCGGAGGAGCTTCATGAAGAAGCCATGACCCTTCTAGATTATCTCCATGGGAAAGCTCCGATAGGAGCCAACTACAAAGACAAACGAGCCTGGGGCTCCCCCACAAGGAACTATACATCTTCAGCAGGTTATAAGGCAGCCCTAAACATCCCTTGGTTCCCCCAAAACCAGGTCCGTGGAAAGCAATCTGGAACTTCCCTTCAATTCCCAAAGTTGACCATTTCGCTTGGGTGTTGACTCACAACAGCATACTAACCTATAGTAATCTTAATAAGAGGGGTTGGGAGGGTCCCTCCCGCTGTACTCTCTGCAGAGTCAACAAAGAAACCCCTGAGCATCTCCTCTTCGAGTGTGGGTTCTCAAAAGAAGTATGGCGCTCCCTCCTGGGCGGGGCCTGTCTAAGCCTTCCCTCTCTGGCTTCGGATTTCTTAAGCAAGTGGCAGTCACTATCCCCTTTTGACCTGCACAAAAAACACCTCCTCAAAACAGTATGGATGTGGATTCCTAAATTCATCTGCTGGAAAATTTGGTTAGAAAGAAACAACAGGATTTTCAATGAAGTCGGAAGACTGCCTTCTCAGGTGGCAATTAAAGCTAAAACGTTGCTGGCAGAAACAATAAAAGGCAAGGCCAACCTCAGAAACTTAGTCCCACTCTCGGAGGAGGAAGACAGATGGCTTAAGGATTTCAGCGAAAACCATAATGGTATATCTCAAATTCAACCGAAGCAAATCAGGAAATGGGAGATTAGGTTGCAGGAGCAGGAATTTCTCCAATGGAGGTCGACTCTCAATGAATGGTGCCTTTTCTTCGACGGTGCCTCGAAAGGCAACCTGGGACAGGCAGGAGGTGGGGGAGTCATTATGGATCCTTCAGGAATCATTCACTCAGAGTATGCATGGGGCTTAGGACATGCATCCAACAACCAAGCAGAGTTTCTAGCGCTTTGGCAAGGTCTCCACCAGTCCTTAAAATTGGGAATCCAGTCAATTAGAATTTTTGGAGACTCCAAGCAGGTTCTGGAAACACTCATAACCAAAAAGATGCCTAAGAACAGCACTTTAGCGCAACTGTACAGAAAATCCACCCTCCTCCTGAGTCAATTCAAAGAATCTCATCTGCACCATGTACTAAGAGGCCTGAATGGGCAAGTTGATGCTCAAGCGAATAATGGATCTCTTCTGCGCAAAGGACTCATAAAAGTGAATGAAGACATGTCCTTTCAATCCATTCCATAAGCCAGCAGGACCCCGTGCGCTGAAGCTCCACGTGAATAACAGGACGAACCGGTCGCACCCTAGATCCTTCATCATGAGGCTGGCCGAAAATCCTCTGGTCAGAGATTGCAATCCGAATTGGGCTGGGCGGATTCTCGAAGAAGAGACTCGGTTCCTCTTCAAAAGGGGACGATTCGTCTACCTGTTCTCATCTAGAAGTGAATGCTGGTGTTTCTCTGGTCTCCTTCAGCGCGGGATCACTCCAGAGCGATGGACAAGAAGGGTTATGCTTCCAATCCGAGCCTCACGCCGCAGGAGCGTATTGAGCTAATTCGGGCGGAACTGGAAAGAATTAAGGCGACCACAGCCAAGAACAAATGGGAGATGCTTTCAATGGAGATGCAGGATATCAAAGATGATCTGTCAGACGAAATCCAAGCTGGGCTGAAAGACGCAGCGAATTTAATGGGAGATCTTGGGAAGAGGCTTTGTAAGTTGGAACGCCAAGTGGAAGACCTCACCACGGCCCTTGGCAAGATCTCAGAGGCCACTGCTGAAGCTTCATCTAAGAAAGGGCATTGAAGTCGTTCGTTGTATTCCTGATCGATGGATCCGGGAAGTTATGAGGATTTCCAGAACCCTTCTGTTAGGCTAAGTTTAAGTATAAGCAGTCTATCCGGCATGTAATCGAGTCAAGTAAGATTAGGTTCTCTGTTAAGAATCCTGAATTCTGAGCAACAGCTCGCATTTTGAATCTGTAAAGGTTGGTAGCCCTCTCTGCCGATAATTAAATAAAAATCCTCATAACCGATTTTGTTAAAGCTCGACCCAGATATGATACCACTTGATTCGAAAATGATATTTTAAATACTTTGGTTAAGTTTATGCATGAGTTGATTTACCATTTAGGAATTAAGAGAAGAAGCTTAATGAAAGAATGTTTCATCCATATAAGAAGTAAAAACAACAAACCCATAACACCAAGATTGATAACAGAGTTTGACACAAGTTTGCCTACGTCTTCGGGCCTTTGTCTCGGTGGGGAAGGCTTCTTATTAATCTTCAATGCTTTAAGAATACAAAAGAAAGGCTTACATAACAACTCTTGAAACCACCTTTCATATCTGCAACTTCTGGACAGAAACAGACATCACCATTGGCTGGAACAGGAAATTCTAAGACTTTTGAGTATAAAGTCGACTATTCTTGGATCGACATCTTGGGCTCTGCATGCACTTTTATGTTTGGATACTCGGATGCATAAACAGAAGCCATATTCGGACTCCCCTCGAAATTATGCAACTTTTGAGTATAAAGTCGACCTACTTCTGAATAGTCCCACGGGACCTCCCCTCAGCACGAATCCCAATGCTATGCCCTATCAGATCTGTACAGTCTCGATTTGCATGCAAAAATACTTTTTTTTCTCTATTTTTGTGCCCGACTAAATAAGCTAGACTCCACCAAATTTAGCGACAGTTAGCCAGATTTAGCGAGATTTCGCCAGATTTGGAGGATCTTCGCCAGATTTGGTGGTAACTGCCAAATTTGGCAGAACCACCAGATTTTCCCTTCCATAAGGTGCCATGTGGAGCCTCCTCATTGGGCCATGTGTCACCTCGCCATTGGATCGAGCCACATCACTACTGCATAGTCATCTTCCATGTGTCATCCGTACGACCACGTCACTGCCTAGTCAATCAACACTTGTCACCCCTCCACGTCAACATCTATACTGCTACGTTAGCATATGTATTGGCATGTGTCACATCCATACAGTGCCACATGTCACCTCCATACGGTGCCACATGTCACTTTTTTATCGGGCCAAATCACCACTAAAAAAAACAAAAAATGACTGACATGTGTCAGCTCCTGATGTTGCCACGTGTCATGTTGATGTCAGCATGATGTATTGTTGATGTCATCATGACTTATTGCTAACGTCATCATGACATATTGCTGACATCATCTGTTGACTTTGACCTGTTGACTTTGACTTTGAATTTTTGCATGTTTGACCTGAAGTTCGGATCGCGATAACTTCCACATACGGTGTCCATTTTCAGAAAAAAGGTTATATGGTCAGAATCGACACGATGAGTCCTACGCAATGGCACTGGTTTCGTCTGATTCTGAGAACTTTGAAATTTTGGCCTTCCTGGATCCATTTGGATCAGCCTTGGACACTGGGGAAGCTCCAAGCATCAAGTCATTAGAGAAATAAATGTCTCTCCTAGGTGGAAAACCTAGTATCTCACCAAATAAATTTTCAAATTCTCTCAAGAATGCATATTCCTCAAGGTTTGGCACCTTACCTTTGGTTGAATCCTCCATATGAGTTGCATATATTTTGTATCCTTTCCTGAATATTTTTTCCAGTTGTAAGGATGATATTTATTTGATTGATACTGGCCTTAGAATACCTTGAATTGTTATCAAGTTCCTTTCCTCATCAAGGCCCATGAAATCCTTGTTGTAGAAATCTAGGATGGCATGATGTTTGTTCAACCAATCAAACAATCATATGAAACAAGTGGTATGATGTTCAAATATGATTTAATGATGACTCCCTTCATGTCCACTGGGAAATATCTAACAAGCTCATTGATTCTTCTTTTGGTTCCAGTGGCTAATTGGACCAACCAAGAATTTTGATGCTTGCATCTCTTTAACTTAAATATTTCTACTATATTGGGATCATTATAGATATGACTAGCTCTTGAAACAATCAATATAGCTATGGGATGATTATTAATTTTACCTTCTAATTCAATATTGTGAGATTGTTAGTATGGATTCCTATTGTCCAAGGTTGCATAGATCCTTCTCATGCTCCTACCCATGTCTTCAATTGTATCAGCTTCTTGGATGTTGTGAACAACCCTCATTCTCTCTCCCTTGTGAGGACAATCCTTGTATATGTGATCTCCTTCACAATCTCAACACTTTATGGGATGCTACCTTGGCCTTTTCCCCAAATAATATGACATATTTGGTTCACTTTGAACTTATTGTCCTAGCTTATATGATTATGAGTTTTTCTTGAAAAATTTTGGCTTGAATCCCTTCTTCCTCTACTCCATCTTTCCCTTCTTCTTATCATCCCAAGCTTTTTGAAAAGATGGATTTTTTATGTTCTATTCATACAAAGATTTATCTTTTCTTATGGCATCTTCTTAAGTCTTGGGATAATCAAATTGAATCTCATCCCTGTAGAAAGATGGAAGTCCACTTAAGAATCACTTCATTTTCACCTTTTCATCCTTCATGAAAACCACATACCTCAAAAGTTCCAAAAATGTGTTTTCATACTCTTCCATGGTCATGTTTCTAATATTGTGTTCAAAGAACTCTTGCATATTCTTGTCATAGTAATGCTTTTAAAAGTACTACTACTGAAATTACTTCTCGAATTGCTTCCAAGATACTCTTTTCTCATCCAAATGCTTAACCTGCTTACACTAATCCCACCGCATGAATGTTTTCCCTTGAACATGGTAGATAGAAATTATTGCTTCAAGGTTTGAGGAGTAATTATGATGATGGAAACATTTCCTCATGCCCAATAACCATGCTTCAACAACCTCACCTTTCTTGTGATCTCCATCAAATGTTGGTGGTTTGAGCTTCTTGAGCTCTCCTTGCAAACATTCCAACTCAGACCTTTTCCTTTGATGCCTAACAATAGATATATTTGGGCTACTTTCTGAATATAAAAATGCATGTGCTCTCCCAAATGAATGTCTAGGTGAATGATAATTCCTACTAGTACTTCTGGAATTCATTTATCCTCTATGATCATCCCTCATATCATGAGGCCTATGCTCTATTGCCTACCTTTTATTGGATTCCTTATTGATTTAGTTAGGATATTTAGACACTTAGGAGTTATTTAAGATCTACTTGGTCCAATGTGTCATTAGGTAAAAGTGTGTTTCTTAGTATGCATTAGTATGCATTTGTAGTTAGGAAATCCGACAGTCACGATATGTTCCTAACATAGAGTGATCTGACGGTTCATATTCTCCTCGATCTTAACAGCTACATTGATATATGGCTTAACACCTTATTGGTCCATGATCTCTATTTAAAGAGCATGGAGGTTTATTTTCCAATGATCGATTGTGAGAAACTCTCTTGTAAAATCTCGTTGTAATCTTTTTCTTTTGCATTAATAAACTGCTCCAAGTGGCCACGTTGGTTGGGGCCATGGATGTTTCCCCATAGGGGTTTTACCATGTCAAAACATCGGTGTGTTCATCTTTGATCTGGTTGTGTGAGTGGTTACTAAAGGTGTTTTTCCTATGTTGTAATAACTATGTTTTCGAACATGGTATCAGAGCCTGTTTGAAGACCTGCTCCTGTTGTAGATCGAGATCGTGAAGCCAAGTTGCCTCATATATGGTTTCTTCCATTTACATACATTTATGGGCTGAGAGAATTGTTCCATTGCATCTCGAGTGCTCCTTTCAGTCAGGAACGCTTTTTGTTTCACTCGAAAATGTTTTTGTTTGCCCAGGATATGGCCATTTCAATTAGATCCGGAGGTATAAACCATGAATACGTCCTTTTAAAATATTTGTAGAGTATTATTTCGGTTTTATATTGTTTGTTTATGGGTTGCTATTCTTTTAGATCTGTGTATTCTCTTTTCCCCACACCCTGTGCAATCTCGGCAAATCAGAAACATATAGGAAAAAATGCATTTTCTGGGTAAGCTAACTAAGATCTAACCCTTGTTGTCATTGAGAAGCGAAAAAAAATTATTCTATCAAAACATTTTTTTTGCACGCTCTCCAAGGCCATCTTCCACCACCACCACCACAACAACAACAACACCCTCAATCCTCCTTCTAAACAATACAATATGTTTTACTAGCCCACTTGGTTAAAAGTTGTCTTATTAAGTAAGAAGTCTTGAGTTCAAGTCTCTTTTTTGTTACTTTTTTTTAAAACGTTCTTGCATCCATTGTAAAGTGTAACTTCAAATATAAAAGTGAATCACTATAAGTAGCTTTAATATTTTATTTTAAAGTTATTTGTTTTGCTTGCAACTTTCTTTTATATAGTAACTTCATTGTTAAAGTCATCCCCGCTTCTTTTTATAAAAGTGGGTCACTTCATAAAACAACTTATTTGTAAAAGTGAGGTTATTTGGAGGGGTATCACCATGTGGACCAACTTCTACTTGCCACATGGCTCTTTGGTTATCATTTATGGTTTTTTTAAAAGGGCATAACTTTCACATCCGAAGTCTGTTTTCAGTGTTGGTTTTTTTTAAACCGCCTAATTTTTTTAGATCTTCCATCCAAATCATCAGTTTCAGTTTTTAAATCCATGTTATCTTCATATTTAATATGGATTATTCCAGTGATCTTTTGCTTACCAACACCAACTACTTCCAATGGAAATCTCATATGGAGGATTTATTAAGAAGTAAAGGCATGTACCGAATTACCTTGGGAAAGGAAAAAGAACCCAATGATGATGAAAAGAAATTTGAATGGGCTAATAGAAATGATGAAGCATGTGGATTGATCGGAATGTCCATCTCTCATGATTTAAGGTTCCACCTTCAAGAAATTTTTGACCCCAATGAAGCTTGGGAAAAACTTGAATCTGTGTTTGGTAAACACAATAGTATTCGAGCACATCAGTTAGAAAATCAGATATTGACTTTAATTCCAAATGATTTTTCTAGCATTGAAGACTATATATCTAAGTTTAAAACACTTAGAATTTTATGTGAAGAGTGTAACACAAAGTTGGAGGAAGAGCATTGCATATATATTATTCTTTCTAAGCTAGGTAGTGCATATTTTGTGTTTGTATCTACCTTTTATGCCATGAGAAAGGCTCTAGGGAAATCTTATCAAAAACGCACTCTTGAGTCCTTTTGTGATGCTTTGATTATAGAGCAAGATAAACTTGTACAACTTGGAGTGATCAACACTGCAGGTACCTCCAACAAAGCCTTAGTATCCCAATAGAAATACAAACCAAAGAATCCAAATAAGCAACATCCTAGCCACAAAAGCAAGCAAAACAAGGGTCCCAAACCCACTCAGACAGCTTAAGCTCCTAATGGTGACAAATGAGCAAAATCTAAAAATAAGAAGACTGGCAGACATTGCAACTTTTGTGGGAAAGATGGTCACGATGAGTCCAAATGTTTCAAGAAGATGACAACTTTAGAAGTAGTGATGAAGAAGCGCAACATCAATATTGATTCTACTACTTCTTCTTCTTCTCATGGACATGCACTTTCTACTTCTGGATTCTCCTTCAATGCAACTTCTACTTCTTCTTCTAATGTCTGGCTTATTGACTTTGGAGCATCTTATCATATGTCTAAGGAGAAAGCCATATTTTCCACTCTAAATGAATGTAACACCAAGAAAATATTTGGTGGTGATGATAGATCTCTTAGTGTTGTAGGATCTGGAACAATTCAAGTAGATAATGGTCATTTCAATGATGTATTATGTGTTCCAAGTCTTTCATGTAACCTTCTATCAGTATATCAAATCACTCCTTCATGTGAAGGTAAAACCGTAGAGTTTTCACCTCACCAAGTTGTAATCAAGGATCTCAAAGATCATTGGCATGTTCTTGCAACTGGAATTGTTGATGATATTATTATGTTGTACAAGTTTGAAAACTTTGGGTCATCATATTTTCCATCAGTTTTTTTTGCTCATAGTGATGACTTCATCAAACTTTGGCATGAGCGGTTTGGTCATCTAAACTATTGTTCATTGAAACAACTATGTAATCAATAGATGGTGACTGGTCTTCCTCTTGTTTCATGTAGAGATGGTGTTTGTGACGGTTGTGTTCTCGGAAAACATCATCGGGACAATTTTGACAAATGTGCCTCTTGGCATGCCTAGGGCCTTTGCAGCTTGTTCATAGTGACTTGTGTGGTCCACTTTCTTCTCCTTCTTTTTATAGGTGTAAGTATTTCTTAACTTTCATTTATGAATTTTCCATACGTACTTGGGTTTACTTCTTAAAACTTAAGAGCAAAGTTTTTGACAAGTTTCTTTCCTACAAGGCCCTTGTAGAAAAATAATTTGGACATCAAATTCAAATGTTAAGAATAGATAATGGAGGCGAATATGTGAAAAATAATTTTACAAGTTATTGCACTATAGAGGGCATCCAAATGCAACACATTGTTCCATATACACCAAATCAAAATGGTGTTGTTGAGAGAAAGAACCTCACATTAAAAGAAATGGTTAATTGTTGATCCAATCTAAGGGATTAACTCTAAAGTATTGGGTGGAAGCCATCAACTGTGCAAATTACATAGTAAATCGCACTCCCACAATAGTAGATCTCTTAGTGTTGTAGGATCTGGAACAATTCAAGTAGATAATGGTCATTTCAATGATGTATTATGTGTTCCAAGTCTTTCATGTAACCTTCTATCAATATATCAAATCACTCCTTCATGTGAAGGTAAAACCGTAGAGTTTTCACTTCACCAAGTTGTAATCAAGGATCTCAAAGATCATCGGCATGTTCTTGCAACTGGAATTGTTGATGATATTATTATGTTGTACAAGTTTGAAAACTTTGGGTCATCATATTTTCCATCAGTTTTTTTTGCTCATAGTGATGACTTCATCAAACTTTGGCATGAGCGGTTTGGTCATCTAAACTATTGTTCATTGAAACAACTATGTAATCAATAGATGGTGACTGGTCTTCCTCTTGTTTCATGTAGAGATGGTGTTTGTGACGGTTGTGTTCTCGGAAAACATCATCGGGACAATTTTGACAAATGTGCCTCTTGGCATGCCTAGGGCCTTTGCAGCTTGTTCATAGTGACTTGTGTGGTCCACTTTCTTCTCCTTCTTTTTATAGGTGTAAGTATTTCTTAACTTTCATTTATGAATTTTCCATACGTACTTGGGTTTACTTCTTAAAACTTAAGAGCAAAGTTTTTGACAAGTTTCTTTCCTACAAGGCCCTTGTAGAAAAATAATTTGGACATCAAATTCAAATGTTAAGAATAGATAATGGAGGCGAATATGTGAAAAATAATTTTACAAGTTATTGCACTATAGAGGGCATCCAAATGCAACACATTGTTCCATATACACCAAATCAAAATGGTGTTGTTGAGAGAAAGAACCTCACATTAAAAGAAATGGTTAATTGTTGATCCAATCTAAGGGATTAACTCTAAAGTATTGGGTGGAAGCCATCAACTGTGCAAATTACATAGTAAATCGCACTCCCACAAAGGCTCTTAAAAATATAACACTAGAAGAAGCATGGACTAAAATTAAACCTAATGTAAGTCACTTCCATGTATTTGGCAATATAGCATGGGCTCACATTTCTAATCAGAAAAGGAAAGCATTACAGCCTAAAAGTGAAAAGTGTATATTTGTTGGTTATTATGAAGATGTCAAAGGTTACAAACTTCTTCAACCATAGTGCAATGAAATTATTATTAGAAGAGATGTTAAATTTGGTGAAAATCTATTGGCCTACAAGCCTAATTCAATGATTGTGTCTTCTTCGGCCTGCGAGCCATCTTCGACGTTTGTGCCTTCTTTTATTTCTATTCTGGTTTCTTCTTCATATTGTGACAATGAGGATGAAAATCCACCTCTGCCTACTCGCCTTCTTCCAGATGAGTCCATTGAACCTAAACTAGCACCAACACCACTGCTTCCTAGATGGGTCAGTTCAACACGAGAAGCAGTTGGTGATCTTGTTAGTGATCCTTCATATCAGCATCAGACACGTTCATAGTTCCATCAAGCCTCTTCTTTTTGGCTCAATTTTCAGAGACTCGTGATATAGAGACATTTGCAGAAGCTTCAGGTCATCCAAATTGGAATACGATAATGAATGAAGAGTATCGTTCTTTAATGGCAAACGATACTTGGGATCTTATACCTCTTTCGAAAGGAAGAAAAATTGTCAGATGTAAATGGGTCTACACAAATAAGTATGCATCAGATGGAAGTGTTGAAAGAAACAAGGCTCAGTTATTTTCCAAAGGATTTTCCCAAGTTGAAGGAATTGACTATAATGAAACCTTTTCCTCTGTAGCCAAAATAAATTACATCCGCCTTGTTCTTGCCCATGCTGCCTCACATAAATGGGAGGTCCATCAGTTGGATGTTAAATCCACCTTCTTGCATGGGGATTTGCAAGAACAAATCCTACATGGAACAACCTCTTGGATATGTCTAGAATGACTCTAGCCTTGTTTGTCACCTTAAGAAATATCTTTATGGTATTAAGCAAGCTCCCCGAGCTTGGTATGCCAAAATGGACAGCTTTCTTATTGAAACTGGATTTTCTAGATGTCATTATGATCCTAATGTCTATACCAAGAAAGTAGGAAGCCATCTCATAATCCTTGTTCTTTATGTTGATGACCTTGTCCTTACTGGTAGTGACTCAAAACTTTTAAACTGTGTGAAAACCATCCTTAAGAAGAAATTTGAAATGAAAAACTTAGGCTTTTTGCACTATTTCCTTGGCATCCAAGTTTTGCAAACCAATGAAGGAATTTTTATTTCCCAGTCTAAGTATGCTTGTGACCTTCTTCGTCACTTCCACATGGAAGATTGTAAGCCAACCCCTTCTCCCTTCCTGTTTGGAGTCAAGCTTGTTGCCACCTGTACTTCTCCCAAAGTTGATGCCACTTTATATCGCCAGTTAGTTGGTAGCCTCTTATACTTGACTCATACCCGTCCTGATCTTTCCTTTGTTGTTGGACTTGTTGCTTGGTATATGAAAACACCCCATGAAATCCATTTGAAAGAATCTAAAAGGATACTTCAATGTGTTTGGGGTACAGTTTAGTTCGGGATACATTAGAGTTCAGGGGACTCCTTTATTGGTTGGTTTCACTGATTTAGATTAGGTCGATGACCCTGATGATCGGAAGTCTACTGCAGGTTATGTTTTCAGTCTTGGTTTAGGACCTGCCACTTGGGCCTATAAGAAACAACAGGTTATTGTACTTTCTTCAGCAGAAGCAGAGTGTTAAGCAGTGGTAAATGCAAGTTAGGAAGCCTTGTGGCTTCGACGGATCCTTTAAGATTTTGGGTTCCAACAACAGCATCCTACTAGCATTTGGTGCAACAATCAAAGTGCCATCAAGCTCGCCAAAGACCCAGTTCAACATCAGCACAACAAACACATCGAGCTACACATGCACTTCATTAGAAATCTCATTCATGATCAAGTTATTGAAGTGCTCCTTTTCCCTACAGAAGATCAAGTTGCAGACATTTTCACGAAGTCTCTTATAGAAGCAAAGTTTTCCAAACTTAGATCTAAGTTAGGAGTTCAGGAAGTTGTCATTAAGGGGGGATAGACTCTAATGCCTCCTTCCTTCTCCTATTGTGTCAATTTTGTAAATCATTAAATCTTATCCCAAGTTGTTCTTAAGGGGGGATGTTAGGATATTTAGACACTTAGGAGTTAGTTAAGATCTACTTGGTCCAATGTGTCATTAGGTAAAAGTGTGTTTCTTTAGTATGCATTAGTATGAATTTGTAGTTAGGAAATCCGATGGTCACGATATGTTCCTGACATAGAGTGATCTAACAATTCATGTTCTCCTTGATCTTAACGGCTACATTGATCTGTGGCTTAATACCCTATTGGTACATGATCTCTATTTAAAGAGCATGGAGGGTCATTTTCTGGATCGATTGTGAGAAACTCTCTTGTAAAATCTCTTTGTAATATTTTTATTTTGCATTAATAAACTGCTCCAAGTGGTCTCGTTGGCTGGGGTCGTGGATGTTTCTCTGTAGGGATTTTACCAACTCAAGACATCGGTGTGTTGTTCTTTGATCTGGTTGTGTGAGTGGTCACTGAAGGTGTTTCTCCTCTGCTGGAATACATGTGTTGTCGAACAGATTTGGTTTTGTAAATTGTTCAAACTATGTAACAATTGAGTGTTTATATGGTTTTACTCTTCTTGGGTTTTTATCATCCTTTCATTATTGACCCTGTAACTCTACACTTGCATCCTCAAACTCCTCATAGTCTCAACCATCAATATTGGCTCAACTCTGCTTCTATGCCCATTAGATTATGTCTTTTCATTCTGTAAGTTGATATTTAGGCCTTTCACTTCTTCTTCATGGCTATAGGCTCCCTAAGCATCCTCCATATATTTGGTCCTCATACTAAACTTGCTTTGTTCTTCCTGTACCCTAACACTACAAAATGTGCAAGCAACCATTGTTTTCATAATTATGCATAAAAGTAAATTTTTGGTTAATTAGGCTACAAGCCCTTCTTCTTTTTAGTTTGTAAGGAACGCTATTGCACTACTCCAAATTATGATCCTTCATACATTGACTCCTTTAAATTTTCTTTCATTGACTACTTCCTCGCTCAATTCTAAGCTTTGTGATGAAAGTTATGGCTCCTTTTTTGTACTTCTCACTAGCAATATTAATCTAAAAGGCCAACTTTTGCTACCTATAGAGGAAAATCCTATAGGAACCAAAATAAATTTTGTATTAGGAATAGGTAGTACTCATGATGATGAACACATAGAAAATTTTAAATTCTCATTCTAATGCACCTGTCAAATTATACAGTAATATGGAATTGTCAACTTTGTTCTTTTGTACTTTTTCCTAGACTTGGAATTTTTAGCCAAACTGGTTATCTCCCAAATTGAGAAAAACTCGGAATTTTTATCTAGGACAAAATTGTTTATATTACTAAGGGGATAAAAATTTAACTAGTAAAAAAAAATAGTTTGGTGATCTAGGGTCACTTTTCCTCCTCTGAAGATCCTAAAAATCCCCAAAAGTGGCCCAGAATAGTGTATTTTTCTATATTTTGGAATATCTAATCCACACCCTTGGGAATTTGGAATAAATCCTAGCTAGGCATCTTCATGCTTAGTTTAATTCCTTTATTTCCATATTTCATCTACAATAGGGTCTCTGTCATTGTACACCACCTTGTTCTTCAAAAAGTAATAATATCCATTTTCTAGAAAACGCAAGAATATATGGAAAGTGGCCCTCACTGACACTTTTATGCCCCTTTACACTACGGACATAAAAACAAAATTTCATCTAATTTGGAGTTAATATGATCTTGTTATGACCAAAATAACTTTTTGGCTCCAGATTTTTTTTTTAAACATAGGCCATCATTTGTTGACGTGGCATCATTACTGACTTGGCATGACACATGTCTTTTGATGTGCCAGTCAAGTCCTACATTGCATGTCCCACATCTTCCATGTCATCCACCTGGACACCTAGGTGCCCCATCACCCTATGATTTTCTTATTTTTACTCTTTTTTCTTTTAGTTTTCTTCTCTCTCCACTTTACTTTATCGAATTTGTGGCCCACCTGCATCTTTTTCCTTTTCCACCTGATCTGAAAATAGAAGGCTGACTTGTTATGCTATGCAAGCACCCCTACTTCATTAAAATAAACTTTACATGACCTTGCTTCATGTGTTAAAATATGCAATATAAACTTATGTGTTAAGTTCATGCTTCTTCCTTTAAATGTTTAAATGTGAGCAAATGTTTGTTTAAATGGTTATATATGTACTTGCAATAAATACACAGCAACACAACTTGCAGCAAACAAACCATCAAACTCAAAACAATCACAACATGATAAAGGAGTTCACCCCCCTCCGAGCTACATCTCCTTGAGCCTCCATCAATGGACTTGGCTCTCTGGGATTAATTAGTCAAAAGTTCTTTTACAAGTTGTTGCTCAACTCCAATGGAAAAATAGATTGTACCATTGAGATCAAAACACATAAAAACCCCAAAAATGACTAATAGAACTCTGAAAACGGATCATGGCTCATCCGGGCATGACCTCTTCTACATGTGGCCATAAGCTTCCCTGAGCTTATCTGTGGAAAAAACACCTGTAAAATTCCTCAACAGCCTCTGAAACCTGTCCCAATGTGTTCAGAGCATATCAATTAGCCAAAAATGATTATTCAATCACAGAAAACAAACATAGGCTCACCAAACCATGTCCTCGATCAAAGAGGGCTTCAAGCTCCCTGGAGCTTGC
>SNQJ01S0109918.1:18763-39679 GCA_010110895.2 Picea sitchensis
AGGAGTTCACCCCCCTCCGGGCTACATCTCCTTGAGCCTCCATCAATGGACTTGGCTCTCTGGGATTAATTAGTCAAAAGTTATTTTACAAGATGCTTCTCAACTCCAATGAAAAAACAGACTGTACCATTGAGATCAGATCACATAAAAACCCCAAAAATGACTAATAGAACTCTGAAAACGGATCATGGCTCATCTGGGCATGACCTCTTCTACATGTGGCCATAAGCTTCCCTGAGATTATCTGTGGAAAAAACACATGTAAAAGTCCTCAACAGCCTCTGAAACCTATCCCAATGTGTTCAGAGCATATCAATTAGCCAAAAATGATTATTCAATCACAGAAAACAAACATAGGCTCACCAAACCATGTCCTCGATCAAAGAGGGCTTCAAGCTCCCTGGAGCTTGCTGAAACTTCAATGGTGAAAAACTCACAGAAGAAGTCTTCAAATGGCCTTGAAAACAACACCAATGGATCCATCACGTCCAAGAACCCCTAGATGGGATTTTACGGCACCTCAATCGGCCAAAAGATGAAGAAGTTAGGCCTTCTCCATTTTCCTCCTTCAACTTTGTTGGAACTGGTTCTACAAAACGCACCTCTGTGTGCATGAACCAAGAACACGCTCCAAAATGCACGTTAAAACCTAGCCCCGTGCATAACCGAAAACCGGTCCAAACTATAGGACGGTTAGGGCACCTCCATCCCCTAATCGCCTAGCTCTCGGGCATATCGGAGTCATATGACCGTGCGCAAATGTAGAAAAGGGGCTAACTTAACCGTTTTAAAAACCAATTTTTAAACCACGCGCATAAACAATAGTTTATATGTTAAAACCGGGGTTAATGTTTATAACCCGCACGCAAAGTGTGGTCGCATGTATATGCGCATACAACCAAGGGATAACTCTGTTGTTAAACCAAACGCGCGCGAATGCTAATACGATGGTCAAATGGTTAAAGCGTATTAAAACCGTGGGCTATACTTTTAAAACACATAAAAATACTCCCGCGCACGTTTAATATGGTGGTCATATGTAATAAACGGTGCGCGACCAAGGGTTGGGGCTAAGCCCCGGCCCGGTCGCGGCCCAAACCACACCACAACCAAACATAAATACAAAACTTGCCATTTGAATAACAAGCTTCAATACATGGCGCAATGGTCACAGGAACTTTGTTAAAACTCTGTCGGTGGAGGAGGTCATCGGTTCGAATCCGGTCGACTACCAAACTTTTGAACAACCCATTAGCCAATAAAAGGGTGCCACGTGGCAGCCCTTGACTAGGCCACGTGGCACCTCACCATTCGCCATAATCATGCCACGTGTCGCAATATAACTCGCCCAACTGTCAACCAATCACCAACCGCCATGTCAGCAGGTGCCATGTCATTCGAGCCACGTCATCGTACGGTCGCCACGTCAAATGTTGACGTCATCCATGCCACGTGTCATCCTTCCAATGGTGACACGTGTCACCTCCGAATTGGTCCAACTGTGCACCAAAAAGTCCAAATCTGCCTGACACGTGTCATCATCTGGAGCCGCCACGTGTCATGTACGGACCTGCCACGTGTCCTGTACGGACATGCCACGTGTCCTGTACGGACAGGTACAGTCAGCATCAAATTTTTGCATGTTTGGCTCGGCGAACAGATTGTGATATCTTCTCCATACGGACTCCGTTTGAGAAAGTAAATATATCGTCGGAATCAGGAAGACGAGACGGACGCAATGGTACCGTTTTCGTCGCATTCTGAGCACTTTGAAAATTGAGCAAAATTTGATCCCCTGATCCAGATTTTGATCACCACCACACAACATAATTTGGTTTGTTAATGTGATGTCATGGAAATTGGATGGTTCAGATCCCAGTCTATAATGAAAAGTGCTTAGTCAATAAAGATATAAGATGCTTTTGAATGATCGAATGATGAATATTGATCCAATTCGACGACTTAGATTTAGTTCAAAGATGGAACTAATCATAGGTTAAGGATTCACTTTAATGTGAAATATCTAATGACCAATATTCATTGCGATAAACAACAAATATTGGGATTTGGCTGCGAAGGTGATTGACCCTTACAAGGTATTTTTCACCCGAAGAATCCAATGGTTTACATTCGTCATGATTGATGGTGGAGATTGAATTTTGTGTACAAAGATGATCGACCCTTAACAAGATCATTTCCACTCATGAAATCCAATGGTGGAGGTTGATTCGATCTAACTGTCCAGATTTAGTTCGGATATGAATTTGATCGGTTGATAACAGGTAGCTTGAACTTAAAACAATCCAACTGTGGAGGATGATTTGATTTGACAGTCCAGATCTTTTTCAGAGTTGAATGTGATCGACTACTAGTGGTAATATTTGCACCTAGAATATCTAATAGTTGATTCGCATCTTGATCAATGTCTTAGATTCACTTCAGGGATAAATATTCTCATGTGATAATGAAAAAGTTGGCACACGAAAGATCTAACAGTGGAGGATGATCTGATCGGATAATCGAGATATAATTTGATACTGAAAGTCCTCACTCATTAGAGACAAACATACATCCAAAGTAAATATCAGGATGACACATGTACACCATTTTTCAAATTGGATTCTCTAATTATTCCATGTCATACAATCATCAACGTCATCAGGAAACCTCAATATTCCCATTTTTTCATAATTTTTCAAAATTTTCCAATTGATCAAAAATGCCTATTTTACAATTTTTCTGTCCTCCATGAAATTTTTTAGCTCTAATTTGAAATTATGCCTCTACTTCATCGAATTTGATCCTACAAATATCAAATTCAATCTTTTACTTATCGATTAGACCTTTCGAAACCAATTTTCATGTTGAATTTTGTCCAGAATAAGGATTTTCAACCAATTTACATTATTTTCAAATTTACACAAGGAAAAATTTGTAACTACATTTTTTATAAAATTCATGCCCCATTTTATCATATTAATTCTACCTTAGAACATATGGGCAATTCAACCCATTAAAATATTTTGTTCTTTTGCATCTCTATAGATTTTTTCTATACGCCATTTTTCAATTATTCCATGGGGGCATTTCGTCAAACACTTTGTATACAACATGTATATTTTTCCTCTACGTGCTAATTTTTTTCCTATACATCCTAAGTGTTGTAACCTTTTCTCTAATACCACATTATAACAGACCCAGTATCCTTTTTTCACTGTTGAGAGTACGGGGTAATTTTGAATTTCGCAATTTTCCATTAACTCTAATCTAATACCAAAATATAACTTCCCATCCATCCTACAAGTTGACATTTGCACCACAAATTCTTGAATACCAACAATGTAATTGAACCAACTCTATGTTGAGTCACATTACTACAATTCACACTTTGGATACACTGTACATTAGAATTTATTTAAACTTGGCTTGTATTTACCATACTTTAATAACTCGGTTATCATTACTTATATGTCCTAGTCACCTTACCAGGTATAATTTATCAACAAGGTATCATTGGTACCATAATTATGCCCTATTATGAATGCATATGCAAACTACCATGAAATGCAACATATAGCATAATGATAACAACAATATTGTTAGGTACCTAATCCTTGGGATTATGGTGTAATTGTAAAATAGTTGTAAATATTAATTTAGGGAAATGCGAAAATTCATAGGTGAATGTCAAGAGTCATCGGACCTCTGGGAAGATGAAACGAAGAATCACCTCAAATCTATTTATGTGTGACTCACATTAATAAAAATTCATCCATGGAGTTACTTATCCCTAGCTTGATAGTGGCATCAGAGCATAGGTTTCTTGATAACTCCATGATATCTCCCAAGCTACTTCCCTTCTCCCTCATTGCTTCCTTTCATAGTTTCTTCCATAGTTTCCTCTAGTGTTTTTGTTGCTATCATTGAGAAAGAGATGAACAAGTGGCCATTGGCGAGAGTTCTTGATTCCCTTGGTGATGTCATTGATAGAATTTTTGAATCTATTTCCAAACATTTTTTCTCTATAATCCATTTGTCCCGGAGAGCCTCAAGGTCGAGTATTGATGACCATAGCTTCGTTATTGACTATGGGTTGAAAATATATGGGGTTTGAATAAGTGAGACACTAAGGTGTTTTTTGATAGGTTCCATGAACTCTTTAGATCATTTCAGAGGGCATATTATATCTCATTTTAAAGGATTCTCTATTGGCTCAAATGGGATTTTTACAGACTTTCATTTTGTTTCCCAGTTTATGAGATATTATAGATTGAAGTATCATAGGTTTGTAAAATAGTGCGACCATGTGTACCTTGAGTTTCAAAAAGAATTTTCTCACTCAATGGGATGAAACATACAAAATATCTTATATCAATGGAAATATCTCTTCAATGCCTCAAATGGGTCTTCAATGGAATTTGATTTCATCATCTGTAACAAAAGAAGAATATTGTGTGTTTTCAAGCCCACGTTAGAGTTTGGAATTTTCCACAAATTGGCACCAAGGTTTAACCCTTGTAAGGTTAACCTACACTTTGGGTCTTGATTTCTAATACCTCTACATTGATCTATAGTAATTATTTCTCAGTCGGCATAGAGACTATAACCATGGACATCTTGGTATCTTGGTCATCTTGGTTGTGGAAAATGCATTCTCTTCTCAGAAAAGGAAAGAAGTAATCACATGATTCTTCTAGAGAAGAAAGTAGTAAGAGATGACATGGAAAGAAGAATTTTAGAGGTGCGGAGGGTAGGCATAATCTCTGTGAGAGGTCTAATATTCAATGTGTCCATTGTGGAAAGAAGGGACATGAGGAAAAGACTTGTAGGATCCCAAGGGAAAAGATCAAAGATAAGAAGGAATAAAAAGGTAAAGATCTTATATTTATTCAACTTGTTTTTGCTTAGGCATAATATTTGTGAGAGGTCTGATATTCAATGTGTCCATTGTGGAAAGAAGGGACATGAGGAAAAGACTTGTAGGATCCCAAGGGAGAAGATCAAAGATAAGAAGGAATAAAAAGGTAAAGATCCTATATTTATTCAACTTGTTTTTGCTCATTGTAGTACTATCATAAATGAAGAATTGTTCAAAACTTCATTTTCTTCCTGCATAAAAAGGAGGATCATGTCCCCTCTTCAATATCCATGGTATGCCAAGCCTTCATTGAATCAAGACACCAAATCAAGCACCATCTCAATTTGAATCTTTGATTGAGAAATATCAATCTATAATGGGATTTGACCCTTAAAACATGGGTCCCTAGTTATAGGTATAGAAAACAAGAGCCCTTCAATTAAGGATTTATTGAAGGGCCAATTGATGAGTCTTTTTGCATAAATAGGAGCTAGGGTTTAGCCTTATTTTACTCGTGTTATTTTGATTATTGGGAATGCTACTAGGATCTAGTGAATTCAAACTTTTTGAGGCCGAATGGACATTACAAATTAATTTCTTAATGCAAAAAGTATTATTTTCATATTCCTTTCTCTTGGTAGTTTCTTTAGGTTCTATATAGAAGCCTTGAGTAGTTCCCACTCAAGGTTGGACAAGGAAAATTTGTGTGCTATTATATTTCCATTTTTCAGTTATCTTTAGTTAATTAATATTAGTATGTAGGGTTTCACAGCTAGTCATAATGATTGCTTAAACCTTCTGGAAGTAAACTATGTCAATTTTTTTGAAATGTCTAATGATTCGAGTGGACACTCCACCCATCATGAAGGAAACATCAAGCTATAGTAATGATAGAGAAAAGTGTTGATAGTGTGATTTAAAGGAAAACTAATGGACAACCATTGGAAAAATGAATAAATTATTAGATGGTCATTAAACTGAAAATAGAATAATTACAAGAAAGTCTAATAACCCAAGAAACAAGGGTGCTTGGAGATTAAGGAAATGATAAAAACAAACACTTGGTGTCAAAGTTGAAATTCAAAATATGAAATCAAAATAATCCATAAATGTTAAATGAGAGAATTAAAGAATTATAAAAATTATATTAAAATAAGTTAGGATATTAAAAGGAGGAAGGAGGGAACCAACGGATGTAAAGAATGAAGGGAAAAATTCAAAAATATAAAAATAATAAGTAAGAAACATGATTAGGAGTTGGTTAATGGATAAAGGATAAAGTTGAAGAGAATACTTAAGAGGATATGTAAGAGGGAGGGGAAATAATTCAATAAATATAATTCGAGAATGCCAAATGAGAAAATAAATGGAATTACCTAAAAGGAGGTTATAAGAAGGAAAAAATCAAAACCAAAATAAAACAAGAAAGGAGGGGAAATGGGGAGAATCATTAAGAGGAAGGGACTAGGAGTCAAATGAGCAAGTAGAAAAGGTCTAATGGGAAAGATATTGGATGGTGGGTTTCCAGGATTGACTTAGTTTATAACCATCTTCCTAACTAAAAAAAATTTGTTGTTTTTCAATTTCAAGTGCTTCGTGAATAATGTGAGAGGGGTGAAATGGTGTTGAGGCAAGAATTTTGGTTTGGTCAAAGAAAATGAGGCATTTGGATTTGTGGGAATGTTCAACAATAGTTGACATAGAGATGAAATTTTGGAATGTTTCGCCTATGTATTCTTTAAGTTGGGATTAGAAAGATATGTCAATTTGGCCTATGTGATATTTCCCATAGGAGCATGAGATTTGGTAAACTCCTTGGACAAGTATAAGGTCACATTTATCCTTAACAATTATAAATAAATGTTTAAGGGTTTTATACAGCTTAAAAATATTTTTGATATTATTTTTAGCCAAAATCTTAGAAATATGATCAGTGATGGCTTGGATTTAAGGAAGAGATATAAGAGCTCGAGGAGAAGATATTTTGGAATTATAATGGAGGGTCAAGTGAAAATATGTAATAATTTGGGTGATAGAGTAACCAATGGCCATAAGGGCCTTGAAAAGTTGGGTTTTTTCTTTCTCAAGAAATTGGGAATCAAAGATTCGAATGGCTCAAGTAACCAGAGTTTTAAGAACAAAAGATTTTTTGGTTGGGTGATGGTGAGAATGGGCATGAATGTATCTATTAGTGTGAGTCTTTTTCCAGTATAATTGGTGGGTAAGAGTCCCATCATATTGATGAGAGATGAGAACATCAAGGAAGGGAAGAGAGTTTTCAGTTTGGCGAGCCATGGTCGAAAACTAAAAGGTATAAATTTAAAGCCACGGGTATAAGATGTAACAACCCTAGTTAAATGATTGATTAAGGTTTATCAAGTATAATTAATTAGATAATTAAATGTCCTAGTATGTTTTAGTTAAACAATGATTATTTCTTAATAAAGTTAATTAATTAATTAATTATTAATTAATTGTTTATATCTGTTGATTGATTGATTAATTAATTAATTAACTCATTAAAGGTTTGATTAATGAATTAAAGGGGCTTAATAACTTTAATTTATTTAGTATAAGACTTTATGTATGTGGGGCTTAATAACTTTAATTTATTTAGTATAAGACTTTATGTATGTTGGGGGGGAATGGAGCATTTAGTGGAAGCATAAGGTAGTAAAGGGAAGGATAAGGTAATAATGGAGTGTAGAGCTCTGAATGGGGGAGATATGGGCAAGAGGCCTCTGTTGAAGGATTATTATGAAATTGGGAGGAGAGGACTATATGGAGGGATTGGGTATTTTTATGGTTTTGAGGAGTTTGCCTTGGAGATTGGGGTGAATCATGTATGTGGGGCAACTTTCACAAAGGTTGTCGGGAGTTTTGGGCTCAGCTGTGATTCCTTTACAGACTTAGAGCTAGGGAGCCTGGACAAAAGCCTCCTAGTTGGGTCAAGCACCTACTTAAAGGTTTGGTCAGTAGCAGTGCTAAGCAAAGCAACAGAGGACAAACAGATATTGGGATAATAAATATCAGCCAAAGGTATCTATATATTCTGCTATGTAATTCATTATGGATGTCTCATTGATGTTCATAAATTAATTTATGTTGCTTATATGTTGAATGAAAGAAATTACTTATTGTTTCTGCGTAGAAGTAATCTTATCTGTTAAAATTTATGAGATTTAATAGGCTAATTAAATATAGGTCTCTACATAAGAGATGATGCATTGGGACTGAGAGAGGACATGGTTGGTTCAAAGTTTGATGTGGTAGTGGTGGGCATAGTACTTTGTTGGGAGTATGTGGAAACATGATGCACTTGGGACCTTGATTTAGGAGGAGAGAATGAAGGACTAAGATTCTCGCCATTTAGGGTTGTTGAGGAGAAAGGAACTGTGTGTTAGTTGATTGAAGAGAGAGGGAGATTAGGGTATTCCATGAATGATTGAAGATACAAGGATGGAAGTGAGTGTTGTCATGGATGTAGTTGTGATATTAAATTTTCTAATTTATCTTAAGGAGGTTAATTCAAATAAATTATAATTATAATTAAATTATGTCCAATCAATAACAAACCAAATGTAAAACCCGATAATAGAGGAAAGTTTTAAATGAATATTAAAAACCTTACATGATAAATGGATTAGATCTTACCTAGTAAAGTGAATTTCATCTCGAGTAATAGAATTGTTAGTTTGTGTAAAAATTTGGTTGAGATTTGGCCTTCAGTAATGATGATGAAATCAAGTGAACAAAGGAAGGATAGAGGAGTCACGACAATGTTTCAAGAAGGTAATATCATCAACTCTTTTCATAATTTTAACTCTCATATTTTCAAAGGTCCTAGTCTCCTTGAGACAATCCTCTCCATAGAGGTTCAAAATTCAAGTATGTAGGTTTTCATAGTTATTTTTCATTTTAATGGTCATCTAATAATTTATTTGTTTTTTCCAATGGTTATCCATTGTTTTTCCATTAAATCACATCATCAACACTCTTCTCTATCAATAATATAGCTTGATGTGTCCCTGATGATGGGTGTAGTGTCCACTTAAAATGTTGGACATTTCAAAAACTTTGACACAATTTACTTCCAGAAGGTTTAGGCAATCATTAATTAAGCTTATCATTGTTTTCTATTATGTACTATTCCTTGCGAGTAATCTTCATTTCTTGTAGTAGCTTCTAGCATATCATTTCAAGTAAAGTTAATTGTTTTATTTCATTGATGAGAAGGTTTTGTTAACTCTATTTTGTAGTAGTTTTACTTCATCTTTGTAGTAGGTCAACTTGAGTATATATAACTTTGTTTAGCTTTGGTTTTACTTCAACTTTGCAATATGTCAATTTGAATAGAGATAAATCTATTATGGAGTGGTTTTACTTCATATTTGTGATAGGTTGGGTATCAAATAACTCCACAATGTGTATATTTTATTAAAGAGAACCATATATAAACACAATTGAAGATGAATTTTGGTTTCATCTTCCCATAGGTCCAGTGGTTGTTCCTATTTACCTGAATCTTCATATTCCTAAATTAAATATTTACAATATACCATAATCCTGAGGGTTAAGTATCTAACATTCCCCCCCTTAATCTGAAGAGGTGTTTGTAAGTCCAAGCATCTTTTTGAGCTCTTCAAACTTTTCTCTTCCAAGTCCTTTGGTGAAGATGTCTGCAATTTTCTCACGTGTAGAACAATATATCAGTTGAATGGTCTTGGCCTCTACATCATGTTGAATAAAATGGTACTTTGTGTTGATGTGCTTGGTTCTATCATGGAATCTAGGATTCTTGGCCAATTTTATTGGAAAAGTGTTATCAATCAAAAGTGGAGTATCATTAACTTCTTTCTCTTGCAAATTCTCTAGTATATTATTGAGCCATGCAATCTCCTTTGTCACCTTTGCAACAACCACATATTCTTCCTCCGTAGTGGAATCTATTGGAACAAACTATTTGTGTGATCTCGAAGAGATAACAACTGATCTAATACTCATGAGGTATCATGAAGTAGACTCTCCATTCTCCTTATCCCCATCAAAGTCAAAATATGTATGTACAACTAGTTTGAATCCATCCACCCTAGAGTATTTGAGCCCAAAGTATCAAGTTCCCTTCAAGTACTTTATAGCTCTCTTTGTAGCACACCAATGTCCTTCACAAGGTTTTTGCATGAACCTAGAAAGGATCCCAACTACAAAATAAATGTTTGGTTTGGTAGTAATGAGGTAGATAAGACTCCCCACAATTTGTCTATATTTAGTTTAATCTTAAAATTCATTCCCTTCTTTTGATGTTAGATTCAAATTTTGTTCCATTGGAGTAGAGAGAGGATTACAATAAGCCATGTCAAATTTGTTTAATGGTTCTCTAATGTACTTCTTTTGGGAGATGAATACATGCTTTGGATCCAGAGTTACTTCAATACCCAAGTAGTAGTGAATATATCCCATGTATCTAATCTCAAAACCCTTCTTAAATTCTTTCTTTATGGATGCAACATATGCTTCATTTTTCCCTATTATCAAACCATCTACATACACCAAAATATATACAACAGTTTTTCCAACTTTCTTGAAAAACAAAGTTGCGTCTTCAAATTGATCTTAAAAATATGCTAAGTTAACTTTTAATACCACGAACAAGGTGCTTTTTTTAGGCCATACAAAGACTTGATGATCTTGCACACCTTATGTTCTTTACCTTTCACAGCTAATCCTTCTAGTTGAGACAAATAGACATTCTCTTTCAAGTCTCCATTCAAGAAGGTTGTATTCACATCCATGTGATGATTCCTCCACCTATTATGTGCTACCAAAGACAAAAATGCATGAGTGGTAGCCCAATTTGTTGTGGGGGGGGAATTATTCTCATAATCTATTCCTTCTTTTTGTGCATATCCTTTCTCCATAATCCTCGCCTTTCTCCATAATCTTCGCCTTATGATTTTTACTTGTTCTTGTAGACCCACATGTATCCAATTAGTTTGGTTCCAAATGGAGGATCAATCGAATTCCATGTCCCATTCTTGATGAGAGAATAATACTCCTTCTACATGGATTCTTTCCACTCAGCATGAGAAGCAACTTATTTAAAAGAAGTTGGTTCAATTTTAGTAGATAAATTCAATTCACAATAAAATGAAAATGAAACATCTAAATCATTTACATCCCCTAAATCTGAATTATCTACGTCACCTCCATCTTGTCTTGTAGAACTTCGAGTTCCTGTCCTTCCAACTTCATCGAGATGAACACTTTCAAGTATCTTTATGATCTGCTTTTGGTGGACCTTCTAACATGGTCTAGGTTGATCTAATAATTGAGATGGTGTTGCTTTCCCATCAAGGTTCAGTGTTTCAATCATCTCAATCACATTATCCAATTGAACGTCTTGCTCTAATGAAGTGGCTAGATCTTCTTCATGAAGTGGAGATGGAACTTCAAAGGGAGATTACATATATCGATCCAAGATAGGGACCCCCCTTCAATATGTGGAATCTCATCATCACCCTCATGATATGTCTTTACATGGGTGAATTTATATAGATGATCAATATGTCATTCAACAGTCTTGCCATTCTTGGTGATTCAATAAAAATCGCATTTATGGAAAGAATGAAATTCTTGTTTACCTCATCATAAAGATGATATGCCTTGGTGGTATTTGAGTACCCCAAGAAGATACACTTTCAACTCCTTGCACCAAGCTTGTTTTTTTTCTTGATAGTAATTAAGGCATAGCAGGTGGAACCAAAAATCCCGAGATGCCTCACCGAGGGAATGTGGCCATTCTATGTTTCATAAAGAATCTTATTCCTGAGATCATGATATGGACTCTTGTTTCTCACATACACTGCACATAGAACTACATCAGCCCAAAACATCAACTTTACATTATTGAAAAATAGCATTTAACGTACCATATTCAAGAGTGTATTGTTCATTCTTTCTGCTACAGCATTTTGTTGAGGAATGTATGGAACAATGGTTTGATGCTTGATCCCATGTTTGCAAAGATAGATTTAAACTCATTTGAAGTGTATTCTCCTCCATTTTTATTGTGAAGAGTGATAATATGAGATTGGGTTTCATTTTCAATATACAACTGAATTTTTTTTAAAGTTTCAAATGCTTGATATTTATGTTTTAAAAAATAAACCCAACACATCCTAGTGTAGTCATCAATAAAATTAATGATATATTTATTACCAAAGGTCCATGGAATAGGAATGGGAACACAAAAAATAAAGTGTGTCAACTCTATATTTCTATGTGATCTTGAGGTGGAATCATGAAAAGGCTACTTGTTGTGTTTACCAAGGATACAAGCTTCACAATGCTACAAATTCCTTGGAATGGTAGGTAGACCAGAAACATTATTTTTCTTTAGCATATAAATACTATCATAGTTGATGTGCTCAAATATAGCATGAAATAAAAGACTAAAATATAGTGTACCTTTTTCATGGTGAGAAAGGTGTGCATAATTATGTGTTTTTGCAGATGTCTCTTTTAGCTTCAACAATATGCCATCCTCCCATCCTATCATGAAGACCATGTTGTCAAAAGACCTCTTTATTTCAACTTGTCCATCAAACAAGTGAATAGAATGACATTGATGTCAAATGTGCACAAGAGACATAAAGTTCCACCACAACTCACGATGATAGAGAACATCATGCAAAACAAAGTCTATGAATCAAAGAAATTTGAGCCTAATGGTGCCAATTCCCATATGTTTGAGACTAGATCCAACTGCAAAAGTTACTGCAACTTCAACATTTTCATCCAATTCTTCAAATAAGTCTCTCTAAAACTTCATTTGGTAGGTTGCACTAGTATCAAGAAACCAAGCATTTATCTAGGAAGCAAATGAAGTTTTGAACAATTATTCATGTATGTTAGTACTACAATGAAAAATAACAAATTGAGCAGATTTAGGAGCTTTATCTTTATGTTCCTTTTGTTTCTACTTGGATTTTATCTTCTCCCATGGGATCCTACAATTATATGCCTCATGTCCCTTCTTACCACAATGAACATTGGGAATATGGGATCACTTATAGGAAGTGAGGGAAATATTCATTGTTCCTTGAGGAGTAGCCTTGTTGACTGTGTTGAGTGCACAACATACCCTAAAATTTTGGGTATCGCTTTTCTATTATGATTTGATTAACTGTTGAATTTTGGTTTTCATTTGAATGTTGATTTTTAATCCATGTACCTTTCTAGCATCCATGTATGTTTAAGAAAGAGTTAGGGGTAGCTATAACATAACACACCTTAGAGCCCAGGTCTAGTTCATCCCTTTTTTGACAAAGTCAAAAGACAAATGAAGTGCCTAAATTTTGTTTGCTAAAAATTGTTTAAGGGGGTAGGTTCACACCGGTCGGGACTCATCAAGGAAATTTTTTCTGAATGTAAATTTTCCAACTAATGAAATAAATTGTCATAGAAGTAGAGAAAACTTAGACCAACTCGCTAAAAAGAGCAAGTTTTGAAGTAATCATCGAAGAGATGAATCTAGTGATCCATTAAAACACGTTTGATAAACCAACAAAACAAATCTTGGTATTTGTCGATGTAGGGAGAGAAGTAATACGACGACATTTTTGAGTTCACCAAAACAATAAAGGATTGTCGCCAAGAGAAGAAAGTAGTTTTTTATGAGTGATGAGATGAGAAGGTTGGCATTCGTTGAAACATGTATTAGGGGAATGCCAAAGAATGTTGAAGCAATTTCACTGAATTAATAGGGACATAAGGAAAAAGAACCACTAAGACAAAGAAATATGAATTGGCCATGTTGGAATACTGAGAGGGGGGGGTGAATTAGTATGAACACTTTATACCACTTTTAACCACAATATATATTATTTCACTTTATCAACAATGTTCAGCAGTATATCATCAATGTATCATTTATGAATGCATCCAATACACACACACACACACACACACACATATATATCATAAGCATGTAAACATAAGTAGCATCACATCGACATCACATTAAGAACATAGTACACCAATATTTACGTGGAAACCCAAATGGGAGAAAACCACAGATTGATTTCTTATATATATCAAGAATTCATTCATAGGAAGCACCAACTTCCCAATTCTCCAACTACAACTGGAAGGAGGCTACAAACCCATATTCTTAGACTCCAACCTGAAGGAAGCTACAACTCCCTGAATTGTTTGGATCCAACCAGAAGGAGGATACAACCCCATGGGTTATTCGGATCCAATCGGAAGGTGGCTACAACCACCTAGTTCTCAGGCTCCAACCTGAAGGAAGCTCCAACTCCCTAATTCTCCAGCACCAATAGAAAGGAGGCTACAACCCCCTTTCCTTTCCCCGTACTGCCACCTTGAAGTATAAATGTAGACCAACTGTCACTACCACAATCATTGCCACTGTCACTGTCACTACCATTGTCACATCAACCTGTCCAACCTGTCACTTTCACCGTTACTACCACTATCACATCAACATGTCCAACGAATCACTGTCTCATCAACCTGTCCAACCAATAAATGTCTCATCCATGAAACCAGATCCACTCTCATCCGCATGCAACTCATGCCAATATCACCATGAGCATATCTCAAACCAGATGCTCAACATCATCAAAACATGCCTCTACCAAGCATGTACCAATATCACCACATACCATCACAAGATATGTGTCTCAACCAAGTACCATATCAAGTGCATCAACCATACCAAGTATCATACCATGTGCCAACCATGCACATCAACACATGTACCATACCATGTAACATATACCATATACCATGAAATGTGTCTCATACATATACCATATCATATACCAAATACCATAAGATATCATCAATGAATTGCCTCAACCATATGCCAAGAATATGTGCCAAATGTGTAACAAGAATGTATATATATCACCAAAATGTGCCTCATACATATACCAAAATGTATCTCAAACAATGTGCCCAATATTCAAGATGCTCCTCAAACCATGTGCCTCAACAATATACCATATCACTCATGATATGTCTCAATCATGCCATACACAATAACTTCATCAACATGTAACCATAAAAACATGCATATAAACATATAAGTAACTCTATAACATACCTGGTGTATGTGATCACAGACCTGCAAACCCTCCTCAACTTCAGCAACAAGAGAATAGCATCTTCATCAAACTTTACCTTAGTCTCATGGGACTAGTTTTTGGATTAGTCACAAACCCTAACTTTCAATAAGCATAATCTGTACTTGTAATGAATAAAGGTCTTAAAATTGTACAAAATATTCTTCAATATCTTCTCGGCAATTCCTTCAGGTTTCATTGCTTGGAACCCATAAAAGGATTTATAGAAAAATACCCAAAAGGGTCAAGGGCCTAAGCCCTCAACCCTTAGCCTTTGGTCTATGTATATACCATGTAACTGAAACAAGACCTATCACCGAAATTAGCTCGAAGGTTCTTAAACTATATAGTATATAGTATATAGTATATAGTATACACCATATTCGCAGAGGTTATATAATATGGTTTCAACGATTATGTCATCGTGGATACGGGTTTAACCATATACTCTGCAAACTATGCCATAAAATATGCCCTATATTTGTTGGTTATAACAACAAAACTTTATATAGTATGGTTGGTGGGGCTCGAACCCCTGACCTACTATATATATTATTTAGTTTTAACCAACTCACCTATAGTCCAGATTTGGTTAACAAAGCAACTAAAAAAATACATAATGTATGCCACAAATTTCAGGATTTAGTTAGAATGGGCGCCCTATTTAATGGCGCACACCCCAAGACATAAGACACACAATTTAATGTAGAGTGGTGTCGAAATTTATTCCTGGGGGTACACAAGTTAATGAGGCTACACCATAAATCATGTTGAGGGGTACCTTGACGGAATTTCAAGTATTTTATATCAATTTTGCACAATTTTTCGTTGGGAATTCTACACTGCAATCTATTTCTTCATTTGAGAGACATGTAAAAAGGTCATTGTAAATCACGAGCATTTGAGCATTAATAAAAATAAGTCTCTATTGGAAGTGGACCCAAAGAGGTAGCCCAAATTGGGTGTGTTATCCCCATTTTGTGCGATAACTAAGGAGTTTATGTCTTGAGGCCCTTAGGTTGTAGATACGGAGTGTCGAGAGACTGCATGACCGACAGTATCCACTTTCATAGATGGAGACCCTTCTCACCACCACAAAGGTTAGGATTTTCAGATGGCATCCACCACACCAGCTAGCTTCTGAAAGGAATTGGGCCTTGCTCCATGAGGTACAAGTCATGTATTATTGTGAGTGTCATTTCAATATTTGAGGCATTTTGAATATGTTGTATATTAGACTGCTTTAGATTTCATGACATATGCTTGGAAATTATGCCTTTTTATATGTTTCACCTTGGTGGTTGACATTGTTCCCTAGTAAGTGGTCTTCCTTGAGAATGGGTTTGCTACTAGGAACTCCCTTGAAGAGCCATCATACCCTTCCCAACCATACTTACCACTTTCCATCACTTAAACCCCCCATTTCCTTATCTCTTGGGATTTTAGGGTGTATTGACCCAAGAAAGGGTTGTCCCTCATTTTATGGGAAGAAGTGGCTTAAGGCCCAGAGGGATTGTGGTTGGGTAAAAGATAAAATTCTACCTACAAACCTTCAAGATGCTTCRCCCAGGATCCCCCAAGAAAGCAACGAAACACTTATCTTTAAGAAAAGGGGGACCCACAAGAGTAAATGATAAAATTCTTAGGGGGTTAGTTGGAGGATAGGATGTCTCATCACAAGTCGGCCTACAAACCTTCAAGATGCTTCGCCCAGGATCCCCCAAGAAAGCAACGAAACACTTATCTTTAAGAAAAGGGGTACCCACAAGAGTAAATGATAAAATTCTTAGGGGGTTAGTTGGAGGATARGATGTCTCATCACAAGCCGGCCTATCATGATCATGGGTATCTAGCGGTATRWCATTACCATCATCTRGACACCAAGACAGGGTAATGGCTCTYAGTTGCACAACTGAGGGAAAGGGGTTCTCACCACGAGCCATCCTTCTCATTTCTGCAAGGTATTTGTGAGTGACATTGTCATTATCTRGACACTACGRCAGGACAGTGGCCTTCAACGCGTCCTTAAAACATGAAAGAAACAAATAATGGAAAAACAATTGGGCTTGGAAAATTTKCATTGCAAACAAAGGTCTCACACACCCTCTACAATGGCACCCATGAATGAGACACTACAACCCCTTGTATGTCATGAACCYCATGCCCATTGAGTCTTGATCCTTAACCGCTTCATCCACTTCACATGGATTAGAGAGGGATCGCYTGGGAAACACTCCTTGACCTAGGGAAAGATCTACCCAATAGGACACCTCGTCACCCTCCCATATCCAAGCTTGGCAAGTCACATAATGTCTTTGAGCACTTACTTGTTTGACCAAGTAATCTTTGATGCACATGCTTAGGTGGCTCATTTATTTATTTTATTTACTCACCGTGATATTATGACTTGAGATCCTTGGAGGGCGTGCTTGTTTGTCTTTGCAAGACCTAGTTGGTGGACATTTTTGGAGGAACAAGCCTAGCTTGGGCTTCCATGGGGATTGAAGCCCACAGGTTGTATTCCAAGGGCCCGCATACCGAATGAGAGAGACATACCTTTAGAGGCCTATAAGGAACCTTGGACGACCTCACCATGCCCTCACTAGCCAAACATTTTACTTTAGAGGCCTAAAACGTCACCTTAAGGGGCTTAACATCATGCTTGAGGGGCTTGACGTGGTGATGAGTACACATGGCATGTTTTGAAGGAAGAAACCCTTGGATCGTGAAATAGAAGGATGATTTGGAGACACATGGCCTTTGGAGGCCCAACTCTATCATCTCCAACTCAACGTTTGACCTAAAAGTGCAAAAACGTCCCTCCTAAGGGGGTGACATCACTTTTAGGGTTTTCATTTGTTGAAAAAGTAAAAATTAGAATGAATTGCTTGATAGTATTTGTTGTCAAGGGGTAATATAAGGGTTGTGGACCCCTTGTCATATTTTTTAACCTTGCTAATGTGGAGAAACTATGTTAGTGACATTTTGTATAGATAGAGATCATAAGATCTCATTTTAAATCATAACTCTCCCATTGTGAGAAGGATTGGACTAAAATTTTCACTATATTTGGCTAGTTTCTATCTTGTGCTCTTGTATATGGCTACTTTTCTTGGTTATTGGTTGATGGAAGTGATGTTGTTTCCTTGGAAGGCTCTTCTTTTTCTATTATGGTGGTTTGTCTTAGCATTTTTCCTTGAATTGGTAAGGATTTTTACTTTGTATTATAATTTTTGTTCAAGTCAAGGTTATTTTATAGATCTAGGTGGGAATTATAAGGGAATACACCCCCACCTTAGCCTCCATCATTTTATGTTTAAGTATTATTGATTTAACAAGGGTTTACTAAGAAGTATAAGTGCATACACCCTCTTAGCCTAAACCCTAGCTAGGGATACTTGTCTTGGGGAGTACGAGGATTTACACCCTCAAGGAGGTAGTAACTCTAGATTTTTCTTTCTTGAATCCATTAACCCAATCATTAAAGGCACTAGTCATTACTTGTTGCATTGGAGAAATAAATTGTTGTCTTGGTAAATGTGAAATTTTCAAGTTTTGAAGTTATCTCTTTTGGAAGTTGTTCTTTGAGCCTTTGTCTCTCTTGCCTCATTGAGGTGTCCTTTTTCAACCACTAAATATTGATGATGTTACGACTAAATTCTACAGCCGTAAGGATACATAAAACCTAACCATTTAACCCCTAATAACTCCTAAACTAACCCTAGGATTAACCCCTAACTTTTCCCTAACTCTCTACTAACCCTAGCGCACTTGTTGAGCTAGTTGAAGGTGGTTTTCATTGGCTGATTTTTCTGCTATAAATCTTGGTTTTATACATCCATAAGGCTGATAAATATCTCTGCAGCAAGCTTTTTTTTCAGCCTTGCTTTTGTGCTAAAGTATTGCTTTATCATTGTTGTGTTAAGCTAGCTTTCACTAGCTTGTCTCTTGCTCATTTAATCATACTTTTAGCACTTATTTTGAAGTTGTTATTATTTTCTATATGATGATATATATCATTTACTTTCTCTACAATTAGGGACAACAATATTAACTTGCTTGTCCAACTAACATATTACAAGTATCCTTGGTTTTCATTGTATCTTGGGCAGGTGCCTTACTCTCAGTAGGTCACTCAACTCATTTGGAAACTCTTAACCTTTCCCAAGACCATTTTCCAAGCTCCTTCTACAATTTAGAATTGACCCTTAGGGACATCCATCCATACTTATAATTTTCCATGTCAATCCCCCTTAGGGTCACCTATATTCCCCCCTTGAGGTGACTACCTCACCTCTAAAGTGACAGGAACACCTGCCTAAAGTGACAGTGGGTAGGTGATCTCTAAGTTATTTCCAATTGGTGGTTGGGTCGGGATATTCCCAACCTACAACTTGTGCGATAACATTTTGGCGTCGTTGCCAGGGAGGATTTCGAATATTTTTCCGAACCATAATGACACTTTGGCAAGCTATCCCAAAGCCTCTCCCGTAGATTTCCTGGAGACTCCACCCAAGGGATATTCCCTTTCCACCTTTCTTTATGAGCTCCTTTTAAGTCTCATCTGGTGACTCCACCTTCCCATAACCCACTTTTTCCTTTTCCCCCTCTTTCCCTCTTTTTATGAGACTTTAGCTCACCTGGCGACTCCATTGAGGTATCACCCTAAGTAATGGAAGCATGTATCTATGGCGCTTTCATGAAGCATAAAAATCCTTGGATATCGAAGCTATTGATGGATATCCAAACAAGTGCTTGATAAACCAATTCGATGTCCTCCCAAAGTTCGATGGTAATCCATTGTCATCTGTAGCACACATTGTTGAGTTTACCAGATGCATCTACTATGTGAATGTACTACATGAAGATGTATGCCTGCAATTGTTCTTGCTATCCCTGGAAAATGAACAAAGGGATTGGATCAAGAATTCTTACAAGCCAAGAAGTATATCTTCTTTAACAATCCTCATCGGAGAGTTCCTTAAACGTTGGGGACCAGAAGCTCAACGTCTTGAAGATACAATTCAGGACGTGGAGGATGATTTTTCAAGAGAAGGTTTTGACCTTGATCCTATTGAAGGCTTGAGAAAAATGTTTCTTCCAGATTTTGTTGAAACAACAATTGAAACACAAGAAGTTGACAAGAGAAATGAGGAAAGTTTTGAGTGCCTCAAGGAAATCACAGAAGAAGATGACGAATTTTGTGAACAATTGATAGAACTTTGTCCTGAAAAGGACTTTCTGGTTAAGTTATTTGGATAGAGAGAAGAAGAGTATGACTCCATCCTCTAAAAGTATGAGGAGATGCCTACCCTAATTTCATCTTGGGAAGTGGCCATTGCATATTTTGGAACAAGAGAATTATACGACAATGTGACCGAGAAGTATGGGTACCAGGAAAAATTCCCAAATAACGATGAACCTCTATCCATGCCCAAGGACATCTACCAAATCATTAGAGATCAAGATCAAGATGGTGAATTCTCTTATCCTAATTATGAATATTCAATTAAAGAACAGATCCATGGATAAAATTGCTAAGAAAAAGAAGACCTTGATGAGCAGAAGGAGACATTGATATACATGTTACTACCTGAAGAAGAAGATGTTCTTCTGCCTTGATTTCCTCTTGCACGTGAAGTTAAGAAACAACTAGTCTCAGTGATGAATAATTTGAAGACTTGTTGAATCTACCCCTACCTTTGATTCTCCTGCACATCAAGAAGAGAACATGATGAGTTTTGAAAATGTTTATGATGCTTTGTTCCATGACTTTGGAAATGAAGAAAACTACCAAAAGGATCTCAATGAAGTTTCTCTTGCAGAAGGCATGAAAGAGACAAGGTTATTTGATTTCCCTTTTGAAAAAAATGAAGTTTTCCAATCTTGTGAAGAAGTAATCAACTC
>SNQJ01S0109920.1:7753-36862 GCA_010110895.2 Picea sitchensis
CCCTCGAAGAGGCTTATTATCTGAAATTATCTCTTTTTCAAGGCATTGAGTACTTTTCCTGAGGTTTTTCTATGCTATATTAATGTTTGGTTCTTAACAGAAAAAGTGTGGCAAAAAAAGTATGGCAGGAAAAGTGCGGCAGGAAAAGTGCATCAAAAAAATTGCACCAAAAAAAGTGCGGCAAGAAAAATGCGGCAGAAAAAGTGTGGTAGGAAACGTTTGACAGAAAAAGTGTGGTAGGAAAACTGCGGAGGAAAAATAGATGCCAGAAAAGTGCGGAAGAAAAATCATAGCAGGAAAAGTGCAGTAAGAAAAGTGCGGCAGAAAAACCGCAACAGAAAAAGTGCGGTAGAAAAATAGCGGCAGCAAAACCGCGTCAACAAAACACTACAAGAAGAAAAAAAGGTATGGTTCGCATATGTGTAGTGTTGAACTTATGAATCAAGTTGATGGTTTTCCTTGTAAATATGTTGGATTCTCTCTTGGGAGTCTATGGTTTGCTGTAGATTTGATCTGAGGCAGATTTACTGAAGTTTAATATCGGTTCATGTTTGAGGTATTTTGGTTGAGTTATGTTGTTGAAGTTATTGGTACAGATAGAGGTTGTATAACAGTGAAGCTCTAAGACATGGATTGAGGTACATACTTCTAGTATAGTGTTTGAGGTATATGTGATCAAATCAGATTTGGATGATGAAATTGATGAGGGATTTTGGTTGAGGTACATGTTGGGTACATGGTTGAGACATGTAGGTGAGGAGTTGGCACATACATGAGGTGTATAGTTGATCTTGTTTGTACATCTTGGTGAGTCATAGTTTATGTTTATTTGATACATGATTGGTAAATATTTGGGGCATAGTTGATGCACTCATTGATGGTACAGGTTGACGTACATGTTGGTGCATGGTTAATGCATTTATTTATGGTATAGGTTGATGTATGGTACATGTTGGCACATTTTATTGGTATAGGTTGTTACAGGTTGATTACAGGTTGATTGGTACAAGCTTACAACAATATATATCACAGTGATAATGTGATGGTGGTTCCATCATTCTACTTATATTTCAGGGTGGTTGGATGGGGCAAGGACAGGTGGTTGTAGCCACCTTTCAATTGTAGATGGAGAACATAGGGGGTTGCATCCTCCTTTTGATTGTAGCCAAAGAATTGGGGAGTTGGATCTTCCCTCAAGTTGTAGCCTGAGAAAATAGGGGGTTGTATCCTCCTTCTAGATGTAGCCATAGAATTGGGGAGTTCAAGATTCCCTCAGGTGGTATCCTCAGAAACTAAGGGGTTGGAGCCTCCTTCTAGTTGCAACTGAAAAACAAAGGAAGTTGGTGCTTTCAATGAATTTAATTCTTAAATACATATAAGAAAAAGCATTACGTGGTTTTGTCCCGCTTTGGGTTTCCACGTAAAACACTGGTGTAATGTGTATGTGTGTGATTTCTCATTTGTTCATTGTTTATTTACTCTTAAATTATTGGATTATAATGCTACATTAATATAACACTTTCATTTTATGGTGAAAATGGATTAGATTGCTTTAATATTGATTCACCCCCCTTTTATTAATCCAACAATTGGTATCATATCGAGTTCCTTCAGGAAACAATTTAACCACTGGAAAGAGATCATGGATTATTCTAAGAATGGAGTACCAATACTTAATGGTGAGAATGGTTTTAAGTATGATATGTGGAGCATAAGGACGAAAGTGTTTTATAGGCACATGGACATTATATTTGGCTATCAATTGTTATAGGATATGATAGTTCAAAAAGGGAAAAGACTGCAGCCAAGAAGTAATTGAAGAAGAATAACAAAATAGGAATGGATTTCATCTAGGAAGGATTACCTAAAATGGTTAGAGAAAAGGTTGGTAAATGTTCATCAACCAAAGAAATTTAGGATAAGTTACATGACATATATTCTTCACCCATTGCAGATTCAGAAAATGTCGAAGAAGATGTAGATATAGATCAAGAAGAATTATGTTCAACATGTCAAACAAATTCATAATATGAAGAGTACATAATCACCAGAGGTATGTTGTTTTTCTTTAATTGTGAAAAATGTGGACATCTTGAAATATAATGCCATGAAGGAAATGAGACAGAAAAACTTATTGAAAAGGAATACAATTATGAAGTAGAATTGATTAGTGCTTTAGATGAACTAAGAGAAGAAAGCAAGTCACTCAAGAAATAATTGATGAAACAAAAGGAAAGTGTTGACTTTTTTTAAGAAGCCCAACAGGTCATCGAGAACTTAAGAACTCAGCTAGAAGAAGCCAAAAAAATTGAAGGAAATCTTGAATATCAAAAGAAGTATTTGGAAGTCAACATAGAAGCATAGAAGGAAGAAGCATAAATGAGAGAGAAGATATTGACAGATCATCTTAAGGAAATAACTAATGATCTAAACCAGCTTGAGGCATAGTTTGGTCAAGAAGAGAAAGGACTTGAAGAAGAAATAATCACATTAAAATTTCATCTTGAAGAAGGGAAAAGAATAGTGGAAGTCATGAAGTCTCAGATAATGAAGAAAGAAGAAGAGGTTGAGAAGATTGAAGAACAAGTTGTCACATTGAGAAGTAAAATTGTCGAGCTCAATAAGAATGTTGAAGATATGGAAACATCCACATCGGTTATAGAGAATGAAGAGAATCACTCTAGGTTGCTAGAAAAGAAGAATGAAGAAAATAGAAAGATTTATATAGAAGTACTCAAAGGAAGGAATCATGGTCAACCAGTATCTAAGAATACTATTGAATATACATATTCAAGAAGACCATCCATTCTCAAGCCACAAAGAAGCTTCAATCATGATCATGATCAGTTAAGGAAAAAATTCAGAAACACTATGCCACAAAGAATATCATTCACTCCCAGGTATGAAAATTTATTTTATGGTAATTTCTTTTATTGTACTAACTTTGGAAATAAGGTTGCAACTTGCAGGGATTATAAAAGAAATGTTCAAGCAAGAAATGTATATGTGGCCCCATGTAACATTGAATGTTACAAATGTCATAACTATGGACAGATAGATAGTGATTATAGAAGCATGATCGATACGCCCATGAAAGAGGACATTGATATCAGATGTAAGTAAGTATGGATAATAAAACACGAAGAATAGGTGAACAAAGACTAGGTCCCAGAGATAACAATATTGACAATAAAATGAGATGAAGAAAATTCTACAGAGAAAAAGAAGATGTCAGATACAGAAAGGTTTGGAAAACAACTAAAAGAAAAGAAGGACAAGTAAATAAGGAACATGTTCAAGAGATTGTAATTTCATGCATTCTAGTGAAAGATGAATCGATGGACATAAAGAAAGATGTCAGAGCTCATAGATATGATGAAACCACCAATGAAGATGACGATGAATAAACATTAGAGCATGAATTGTTATTAGCCATCCGACTTAGAGACTCCTAGGTAATATGAATATTGGACAGGGTGAGTCTATGTGATAGTTGTGACAGACCAAAGAACCATCCTTTGAGCATCTTTCTTAGTTTGAGAAGACACATCTAAAGCATTCAGTTAGAATAAGTATAGTTTGATATATTAATCAAGACTTCATGATAGTACAAAGACAAATGGGTCAACATTATGGACAATGTGCAGTAGAGTATTAAATAGTATGGACAGAGATTGATTCATAAGAACACTTAGCAGGTTTGGACAGATGCATGACAGTCGATGAGAGCATGGATTCCTAGATTGGTTCAAAGAGTGGTTCGAAGACAAAGGAACATTATCATATTGGATGATAATTTCATAGAAAATGGCTCGAACAATGCTAATGGGTTCAAAATTGATAGATATTTTTTGGACACATGCAGTTCATACAACAATTCACATTCAAAATAGAGTAATGCTCAAAAACAATAATGAAAAAACTTCCTACGCACTATGGAAAGAAACACCAGCAAATGTGAAGCAGTTCAAAGTATTTGGAAGAAAATGCTACATTAAAAGAGAATATGGAAGAATGGGAATGTTTGACTCTCATGTGGACAAATGAGTACTTGTTGGTTACTCAAGTACAAGGAAAGAATACAAGTGTTACAATCTAAGGTTGAACAAAGTTGTGGAAAGAATCAATGTAACAATTGATGAAATGGGTGGACAAGAATTAAAGGAAGAAGAAAACGAATCAATGGAAAATTTTTATGAAGAAGAAGCAAAAGATGAAGAAAAAGTCTACATAGAACAAAAAAAAGGATTTCAATTGTCAGAGAATGCAGATTATGTGTGCAAATTGAAGAAGGCCTTGTATGGTCTAAAACAGGCTCCTAGAGTATGGTACTCTAGACTGGATAAATATCTATAGAAGGCTGGGTTCATAAAAGGAAGTGCAGACAACAACCTCTGCATCAAGGTAACTGAAGATAGTGTTTTATTAATTGAATTTTATGTTGATGATATTATTTTTGGAAGCAATGATGATGGTTCAAGACAGAAATTTTCAAAGGATATGCAGAATGAATTTGAAATGTCATTACTCGGAGAACTATCCTTCTTTCTGGGTCTTCATATACGTCAAAACAACTAAGGAATTTTTATTTCTCAAACTAAGTATATGAGAGAAAGGATAAAGAGGTTCGGAATGGAAGATTGCAAACCAGTTACCACTCCTATGCAAACCAATTGCAAGTTCATCAAAGATGATGATTCAAATTCTACATACCAAAGTAATACAAGTCAATGATTGGTACATTACTATATGTGACAACATCCAAACCATATGTAATGCAAGCAGTTGGACAGGTGTCATGATTTCAAGCAACACTAAAGGAATCACATGTCTTACTAGTGAAGAGGAATTTTAGATATCTCAAAGGAACCAAAAATTTTGGATTATGGTATCCAAAAGGAAAGGATATATCACTTATTGCCTACACAGATGCAGATTGGGTAGGTTGCAATGATGACTGACGAAGCACCAATGGAGAAATTCTCTACTTGGTTAAGTGTTTAGTATCATGGCTAAGAAAGAAACAATCATCAATATCCTTATCTATAGTTGAAGCAGAATATATTGCAGCAACAACATGTTGTACACAGTTTCTATGGATGAAACAAATTCTAACAGATATACAGGTTGATTATGATGAACCCTTTCCAATCTATTGTGATAATACAAGCACCATCAATATCTCACAGAACCCGGTGATGAACTCCAAGAAGAAGCACATTCCAATCAAGTATAACTTTCTACGGGAGCAATTTGCAGAGAAGAACATCGGAGTTGAATATGTGGGCATAAAAGAACAAGTGGTAGACATATTTTCAAAACCGCTTCCAAGGGAAGCCTTTGAGTATCTTCGCCAGAGACTCAGAGTAATTTATACTCCAAAATGAATTTTTTTGAATGCTTATATTATATGTATTAGATTTACATGAGGAAGCACCATAAAGAGGACAATTCAGGTCAGGAGATCAGTTTTAGGAAGAGTTTAATCAGGGGGAGTATCCCCAAGGACAGTTCAGTTAGGGGTAACATCCCCAGATGGAAATATACCTTTTCCATTGATGACAAAGAGGTATATATTTATCAAATGAAGAGCATAGAGGAATGGTTCTAGGGGGAGCGATGGTCACAGGAAGAGCATGAGTGATATGACTTCAGTATTGCATGACATGACTTCAGTATTGCATCAGAGTGTTGCCATAAATGCCAAAGGGGGATATTGTTTATTAATTGGGTTGGTTTTCATTGATGTCCAACCTTGAAGAAAGTCTAGTAGCCATTTTTGGTAGCACAAAGGTTTGGGTAATGGAACCGAGTTTGTTTTATGGATAATGGTATGATTTTTGATATATTTGTAGGTAAAACTATCCTATATGGATAGTACATGTCATGCTATTTATGGTGGTATGTGGAACGTCACATAACTCCTCACGATTAGAGAGTTATGGCCATGTGAAGTTGGAGAACCCTCATGAGTCATCTAGAAGCCCCAAAAGCTCAAAGTAGTCAAAGTGTTTGCAAAGAAGAAATTATTTAAATAATAAAGTGAAGTGATGAGTGTACTATAAGTAAAAGAGGATTGAAAAGAAATTATTTAAATAATAAAGTTAATGGAGAAATTACTAATTACAGAAAGTGGTTAAGTTAAGTGGACAAGTGGTTATAAGTGGGTTAACCATAAAATAAGGAAAGTGGGTTAATATGGTTTAAGAAAGTGCAGCAACAGAACTGCAACAATTTATGAATCAAGTCGAGGGTTTTCCTTGTAAATATGTTGGATGCCCTCTTAGGAGTTTATGGCTTGTTGTAGAGTTGATCTGAGGTAGATCTACTGAAGTTTAATATTGGTTCATGTTTGCAGGATTTTGGTTGAGGTATGTTGCTAAAGTTATTGGTACAGATAGAGGTTGTATAATAGTGAGGCTCTAGCACATGGTTTGGGGTACATACTTGTGGCATACTGTTTGAGGTATATGTGATCAAATCAGATTTGAATGATGAAATTGATGAGGACTTTTGGTTGAGGTACATGTTGGGTACATGGTTGAGACAAGTAGTTGATGATTTGGCACATACATGAGGTGTATAGTTGATGATGTTTGTACATATTGATGATTCATAGTTTATGTGTATTTTATACATGATTGGTGCATATTTGGTGCATGGTTGATGCACTCATTGATGGTACAGGTTGAGGTATAGGTTGTTTCCTGGTTGATGCATTTGTTTATGGTACAGGTTGATTACAGGTTTCGTGGTACAGGTTTACAACAATATATCTCACAATGATAATGTGACATTGGTTCCATCATTCTACTTATATTTCAGGGCGGTTGGACGGGGCAAGGACAGGTGGTTGTAGTCGGAGAACATAGGGAGTTGTAGCCTCCTTCTGATTATAGCCAGAGAATTTGGTAGTTGGAGCTTCCCTCGGGTTGTAGCCTGAGAAACTAGGGGGTTGTATCCTTCTTCTGGTTATAGCCAAAGAATTGTGGAGTTGGAGCTTCCCTCAGGTTGTAGCCTAAGAAACTAGGGGGTTTGAGCCTCCTTCTAGTTGAAACTAGAAAACAAAGGAATTTGGTTCTTCCAATGAATGTAATTCCTAAATACATATAATAAAAATCATTCTATGGTTTTCTCCTACTTTGGGTTTCCACGTAAAACATTGGTGTATTGTGTATGTGTGTGATTGCTCATTTGTTCATTGTTTATTTACTTTGGAACTATTGGATGGTAATGTTACATTGATATAGAAATTGCATCTTATGGTGAAAAAGGATTAAATTTATATATTATCGATTCAGCCCCCCTCTCAATAATCCAACAATTTGGTATCAGAGCTCAAGCTCTTTGGGTTTCACTGCTCCATTTAAGACACCTTGGAATTTTTTCTATAACGTTCTTTCTGGGACGTTTCAAAAAAAACTCCTTGGGGAATATTTATCATATGGAATAAGGTACTTATGGTTAAAATATAAACTTCTGGGGATGTATACTTTTTGATATATATCATGTGGAACATCGGGTTCCTGAATCATCCTTAATTTAGTAATCTCGGTATTTTCACTATAATTGTTTTTCTGTGATGATTCAGATTGTGAAACTAGTATTGTATTTAGAGGAATTATCAAGGTATTTTTGGTACAAATTTCATATTCTGGGTCATTCTAAGTTTGTATATACACCCTATGTAAGCCAGGGTAGCTAACTAGTCCTATTAACTAGTCTCAAACAGGTGCTCTGCATAAAATAGTGATATCTTCTTCAGTGTGTATCCAAATTATGAGAGACTAATTGAATTGGAGAGTGGACAATATGTAGCATGTTTGGTGCAAGTTTCAAAATATTATATCAAATATTGTGCACTTGGAAGGCTTTACAACTATGCTCTCCTAGAAAGGCCAACAATTAGCAAGGTGTGGGGAACTTACAACAAATTCAACTTGGAACATCCAATTTTTATTCGACATGTTGAATTGTAGAGAGGAAATATCAAAGAACTACAAAAATAAATTTCAGACCCAAAAGGGTCAAAATTTTAAAGATACAATAGAAGAAACGTCGACTAGAAGAACAACCTCTAAAACATGGTTTAAAAGTGATACTTGGGAAACATGCCACCAAAATGGGGAACTTATACACCAAATAAGCCTTCATACAATCCTACTTGGACTCTTTATGAAGGTGAAGAAATGCACAGGGACATAAATGATTTAGAAAATATGAACTACAATGGATGATGAATTCAAATGAAGCTAAGCTGGAAGTGATAATGGATACTAAGATGGATGGTTTAAAAGGGGAGATTGGGAAAGGATTGAAAATTTTTCTAATAGAGAGGGCACCTGAAAGTGAAAATGTAAACCATGAAATTCATGATGTGGAGACAAGGAAGATGAATCAAGACTGGAGAAACTACAACTTTGGGTTGAAGACCAACCACTTTCATAAGATCGATATGAGTAAGTTTGATGGCAAGGATACAATCACATGGATACTCCAGATGGAGAATTTCTTTGATATACATAATGTTCCACACACACAAAAGGTACGAATTACGTCTTTATATTTAGAACCCAATCAATTTTTTTCGTATAGATGAATTTGTTCTCGCAAATCACTAGTCACTTGGAAACTTTTCATGGAAGAAATGATAACACACTATGAGGATACAAGGAGCAATACCTTCTTTAGCCAATTGATAAATCTCAATAAAAAGGGTTCAATTGCGGAGAACATTGAGAACTTCCAAAGATTGAATATATAGGTAACAAATATTCTAGATGAGCACCCAATTGATGTATTCATAGGAACATTAAAGGATATCATTCAACATGAGGTTCTACTTTGGGAACCCAAATCATTGGAGAATGCGTTCAGGGTGGCGAGAAATTTTGAAAGTAAAAATATGACTATGGATACAAGAAGGACCACTCCTAACATGTATCTAGAGAATATTGTTCCTTCTTATAAACCACCTCAACCTACAAGGTTTATAGCTCAACAATTGGAGGAAATAAAAACAAATGTTTTATTCTTAATTGTAACAACAAGTACACAAAGGGAAATAAGTGTGGTTATAAGAAATTATTATACATAGATTGTGAAGAGGAAGAAGAAAAAGAACAAGAACAAGAACCATCTGAATATGAAAATGTAGAAGATATTTCTTTTGAAGAGTTGAATCCCACCATATCATGTAATGCATTGGCTTGAATTATCACTACTCAAAAAAGATTGAAGGATATATCAAAAAGAAAAGGTTAATAGTCCTAATTGATTTTGGTAATACCCATAATTTCATTCACTATAAATTAGCCAAATCTCTCAATTTCTTTATATATCTAGTGCCAGAGTTTCAAGTAATGAATGGATGGAACTATCAATTTCTCAAGAAAATTTGATAAGATCAATCTTACTATGGGGGAATATATAATGAATAGTCCAATGATTTCTATACCCATGGGTGGTGTTGATGCCGTACTAGGAGTCCAATGGTTACAATCATTGGGAACATTGGCTTTTAATTTTCAAGAACTTTTCATGCAATTTTCATTGGAAGGAAATTAAATTGAGTTAAGGGGTATCATATGGAAACCCAGTAAGGTGATAATCTCTAACGGCATCACAAAATTATTGAAAATGGGGCATCAAGGTGTAGTTGTATAAATATGCTCACTAGATGTTCAAAAATCTAAGCCATCTATTCCCCTAGATATCCAAGGGATTATTGATAAGCATTAAAAAGTATTTGAAGATATTCCCAAAGGTATTCCACCCACTCATGATCATGATCATGCTTTTCACCTAATTCTTGGGAGTGTTCCTCCTAACACTAGGCCTTATAGATAACATTATGCCCAGAAGAGTGAAATTGAGTGTATGGTTGGAGAAATGTTAGAGGCTAGCATTATTAGACGTAGCCAAAGTTCTTACTCTGCACCGGTGGTAATGGTACTAAATAAAGAGGTCTCATAGCATATGTGTCCATACTATAGAAATCTCAACAAGATCATGATTAAATATATGTTTACCATTTTCGTCATTGATGAATTGTTAGATGAACTAAATGGAGGAATATACTTCACAAATTTGGATCTTCGTTCAAGGTATCATCAGATTAGAATGAAGGAAGAAGATATCCCAAAAAAACCATTCAGAACTCATGAAATCCATTATGATTTTTTGGTCATTCCTTTTGGCCTTACGAATGCACCTTCCACATTCCAAGGGTTGATGAACTCCATTTTCAATCCCTTCCTTCGAAAATTTGTGTTAGTAATGTTTTATGATATACTAATCTATAGAAAGTCTTAGGAGAATCATGTTTGATATGTTGATAGGGTGCTCCAACTACTAAAGGAGAAGCAACTATATGCCAAACCATCCACATGTTTCTTTGGGGTGAAGGAGGTAGAGTATTTGGGTCATATTGTATCTCATGAAGGTGTCAAGGTATACCCTAAAAAGATTAATTCCATGATGGATTGGTCGATTCCCTGAACATTGAATAATATTAGAGTATTTTTTGGTTTGACAGGTTACTACCACAAGTTTTTTAGGAACTATGGAAGAATAGAAACAACTTTAATGACATTAACTAACAAGGGTTCATTTTCATGGAATCCAGAGGAAACTCAAGATTTTGAACAACTTAAAGAAGCAATGTCCAAAGCTCCTTTCTTGACCACACCATACTTCAAAAAAATAAATATTATTGAATTTGATGCCCCAGGAAATGGCATTGGTGTTGTTATAATTCAAGCATGAAGGTCCCTTGCTTTTGAAAGTCAGCCACTCAAGGGAAAGGACTTACAAAAACCCATTTATGAGAAGGAAATGATGGAAATACTACATGCATTGAAGCAATGGAGCCATTAACTAATAGGTAGGTACTTCAAGGTCAAAACCGATCATGACAGTCTTAAATACTTCTTGGAATAAAGACTATCTTCAGAAGAACAACAAAAATGGGTGACCAAGATGTTGGGTTTTGATTTTGAAATCATCTACAAAAAAGGGAAGAAAAATGTTGTGCCAAATGCACTCTCAAGAAGGGATGAAGATGTTGAGGATTTTCTTTGTGTTATCTCTATCATACAACATTATTGAATAATAGAAGCAAGGGATGAATCAAAGAATGATGAAAAAGTGTGGACTCTCATTCAAAGGTTGCAACAAGATTCTAGTGCATCAGATACATTTACATGGAAAAATGATTCACTATGGTACAAATATCGCTTATATTTATGTAAGAACTCCCAATTCAAACAAAATTTACTTTTGGAATTGCACACCTCCTTGGTAGGAGGGAACTCAATATTTTTGAAAACCTATCACGGGGTCAAGAAGGATTTTTTTTGGGATGGCCTTAACACTGATGTTCAAAGGTTTGTTGCAGAATGTTTGGTTTTCCAACAAAATAAGGTGGAAAAAATTAATTCCCCGGGTATTTTACAACCATTATCCATCCCAAGTTAGTGTTGGGAGGAGGCTTCCATGGATTTCATCACAGGGTTATCGAAGTATGAAGGAAAGAGTGACATCATGGTGATTGTTGATAGACTTACCAAGTACACACACTTTTGTGCACTCTCGCATCCTTTCAAAGCCAGTATAGTTTCCACTGCATTCATGGAGACAGTTCAAAAACTACATGGAAGCCCAAATATTATTGTAAGTGACATAGATCCCATCTTCACTAAGAATTTTTTGATATAATTATTTTCTTGTTTGGGTACTCAATTGGCTCATAGCTCATCTTATCATTCTCAATCTGATGGAAAAATTGATATTGTGAAAAAATGACTAGAAGGATACCTTCATTACTTTTTCTAAGATAAACAAACATAATGGTTCAAGTGGTTACCCTTGGCAGAATGGTGGCATAACACTTCCTTTCATATTGCAACAAAAATGACACCATTTATGGCACTCTATGGATATCACCCACCGTCCATAACTTCTTCTCTAAAAGAAAAATCTAAGGTTCAAACAGTGGAAAATAACATCGAGCATCAAAAACAGGTTTTCCAACTCTTAAAGAACAACCTAATCATGGAAAAAAATTGCATGAAACAACAAGAATATCAACATCACAGTGAAATAATTTTTGAAGTAGGGGATTGGGTATTTTTAAGACTACAACCATATAAATAGATGTCCCTCAAGCCAACTAAGAAAGATAATAAATTATCACCGAAGTAATATGGCCCTTATAAGGTGTTCAAAAATATTGGTACTATGGCATACAAATTGGATTTTCCTGCATCTTCATGAGTACACCTAGTTTTCCATGTTTCATGCTTAACGAAGGTTATAGGTGAAAAGATCCCAGTTCAAACTATATTTCCATAACTTTATGAGGAAGGAAAAATCATATTGGAGCCTAAAGCTATTACTGACACAAGAATTCACCAACTGAGGAATAGATCCATTTCATGGTATCTCATTAAGTGGAATAAACTATCGGCTGGAGATTCCACTTGGTAAGATGAGTCTTTTATACATAAGCATCCATAATTACTCAAGTGTTGCGGACAAAACTTGTCTGAAGGGGAGGGGCATGTTAAGCCTTAAATAGTGGCACATTACCCCTTAATTGGGGAATATTAGATTAGTATTGTTATTTTATTTATGTCGTCTTGGGTACATTAGTTCTAATTGTACCTCCTAGTCTCCTATATATACCAAGGAGACCTTTTCATTTGGAATCATCTTGTATTTGTGAATTTTTGTGGTGTATAAGGAGGCTTCTCCCTTGAAGAAGATTATTATCTAACATTATCTCTTTTTCAAGGCGTGGATTGCTTATTATGATTTTGTTATGCTCTTCGGATATTTGTTTCCTAACACTATTTTTAGTTGACCATTCCCTACAATGTAACCCATATATACTAGAGAAGTTTTTCCAAATTTGCATTTAGATAACTTGATATACAACTTCTCCTTATTCAAGAGTTCAAATACTTTCTTGACATGCTTTATATGATCTTCCCATCTTGGACTAAAGATCAATATATCATCTAAATAGATGATAACAAAATCTTCTATGTAGGGTGTGAACACATCATTCATTACCCTAATAAGTGTTGCTAGTATATTGCATAACCCAAATGGCATAAATAACCATTCGAAGAATCCTTGCTTGGTATTCGAAGCATTTTTTCATATCTTACCTTATACAATTTTTCTACGATGGTAACCACTTTTCAAATACAAATTAGTGAAATAAAAAAGATTATTTAATTGATCCAATAAGTCATGAATTATGGGAAAATGATAACAATTATTTACCGTAACCTTTTCCAGAGCTGAGATGTTAATACACATCCTCGAATTTTCATCTTTATCTAGAACTGATACAATAGGAGAACCACACGAAGAGGATCTTGGTCCGGTGATTCCTTTATGAAGAAAATCCTAAACCTGTTTCTTTATTTATGCATTCTCGATGAATGATGACCTATACATTCCAATATTCAGAAGAGGAGCATCCAACTACAAATATATTTCATGCTCAACATCCCTTTAAGGAGGAAACCCTATAGGTTCCTGAAACAACTCTTCATAGTTAGATATGATTTTGATCAATTCCTTATTATGATCTGAATCAAAACATGATAAATCATTTGTTATATCTTCCTCTTTTTGTTTCAATATCACAAAAACAAAATATTTACTTTCACTCATGAGTCTCTTCATTTTCCTTGCCCTCACTAAAGAAACATTAGTTTTGATATGATGAGATCTGATAATATACTCAAAATTGTCCTTTAAAATATGATATTTATCCTCTTAACAATAGAATATTTCCTTCCTGTCAAATAGATATGGACTACCCCATACAATGCCACAAATTGCAAGATGTACAACATCTAACTCAACCTCGTCAAAGAACTTAGTTGTAATTGTAAATTTGATATTACACTAGTATGTCACCTACAACTTAACATATTCACACCCAACCTAATGGATAAGTATTTTTATGAGGTTTTGTATTCAAACACAACTTCTTAACCATTGTTGCATATATTAGGTTAACTTGAGATCGACTATCAAATAAAGTATCTACCTTTGTATGCTTGACTATAACTCTGACATGGAAAATATCACTTGTCTTGTTTTGATCAGTATCACTTTCCAATTTAGTGGATTGAACTGAAGAATTAGAATTGATAGTTAATATACCTTCTCTTCGTATTCATATGATATTAGATTCATCCCTAGAATCAGACCCTATATCCTGATGACTTGATGCAACAATCTTTTGCTTCCCTTTATCCTTGAACTTCTTCAGTCATAATTTTGGATGCAACTTCCAACATTGTGATTCCTCATGTCCATTTTTCTTACAGTGGTAACAAGTACGTATTTCCTCATAATTCTTTACTATACCTAATTTCTTACTCTTACATTTATTTTTCAGTTTCTTTTCAAACTTGTATGGTTTATTATCTTCGATCGCATGCTTACCCTTACTAGCATGCAGATGTGTAGCTTGTACTAATACTTGATCAATGTTAGTAGGGTTAAACAATAAAACATTGTGACGAAGATATGAGTGCATGCCACCAATATACTTTAGAATATTTTCATGGGTATACAAGAAAATCCCTAAGGATAATTCCTTTTATTTTAATTCCTGTGTAAATGCATGAATATTCTGGAATTTATGCTACCTTAGATGCTTCCATTCTATCATTTTCATTTGTGTATAAGCCAGTGGATATAATTTTTTTATTATAGACCTAGTAAAGTTATCCCAGGAAGATATGACTTTTCCCTTTTGAGCAAGATCAACTTGCATCTTAATCTCCCACCATATTAAGGTTGTGCCACTTAGTTGAAGAGAATATAACTATATCCTTGTATCTTCTTACATGATATTTTCAACCTTGCAATATAACTCTATTTGTTTGATCTAGTTTTCCAATTTCTCTGCATTCAATTCTCCATCATAGGTTGGCAATTCAAACTGGACATCCAACTTTAATAAAGGAAAATTATGATCACACTTCTTAGATGACATATTGCAATGAGAAGAATTTTCAATTTCTTCAAAAGAAGATGATGATGAGGATGGTGAAGGGGGATATAAATCTCCACCACCTTCACCTACTCCTCCTCCTTTTACCGAAGATTCTCCACTTACAAGCTTTTGAATTCTTCATTAAAAATAATCTATTATATCTCACATCGAGCAAAGTATATTCATCACTTATTCTATAATCATGGGAGGATCTTCTCCTTCATTTTCTTTGGAAGCCATATTATGCTTACAAAGTATTCTTTCAATTTTAGACTTACAACTTGCAAGCTCTCCTTTACCAAGATCAATTTTGGATCTTGTAAGTATTCACTTGCAAACACTTTTAAAACCTACTCGGATACCAACTTGATCCAAAAAATCCTTAGATGTTGATTATTCTAAATACATATAAACATCTACATGATCTTCGAAACAATAATGATAGCTTGAATATTTACAATTTACATGTGAAATATGTAAGGTACCATATCTATTATAATAGCCAAAAATAGAAATATTGTAGAGAATAACTGTGGAACAACAAAATATATGAAACCACAACACCAAAATAATACCTTTAATGATAGGAAAAAATGTTCACTTTCGTCTTTGAATGGGAAACCTATAGTAGAGAAGAACTCTATTACAATAATTCTCAAGACAAATACTTCTCATACCCTCAACTCCTATTTATACTAAATCTATCTACCAAAAGAACAATCTAGAGGAATATCTTCTTGAAGTCGAAGCTTCTATTAGGTCTTCTTACATTTGACTTATTCTTCCTTGTTACTAGGCCTTATTAATATTTTCCTTTATTACATGGAAAATATATTATTCTACCTGTATGAGGGGTTAGGGAGGTTAGGTCCCTAACATTCCCTCCCCCTTAAAAAAAAAAATTGTACTCAATGCTTGAGATGAGGAAATTGTTATAGAATGGTAGTTGGCTCCCAGGTGGCATCTGCTAGAGTTGTATATTTCCATTGTAATAACACTTCCCTGATGATGCACTAACGGAGATGGCGCACACACTAATATAAGATTTGTTGTGGCTACAACAAGATGGAGCCTTCTTCATCCAAGTCAGGAACACTGTTTTGAGTTTGGAACTTAGTTCCAATAACGTTCTTTATGCAGGAGACATGAAAAACAAGATGGAGCTTAGAATGATTAGGAAAAGCTAACTGATAGGCCACATATTCCACGTGCTTAAGAATTGTATAAGGACCATAAAATTCGGCGTCCATTTCTGACAATGGTCAACCTTGAGTTAAGTCTTCTTATAAGGTTGCAGTCAAAGAAACACCTGGTCCTCATCAACAAATTGACATTATGAGCGACCTTGATCTGTTTGTTGCTTCATGTGACTCTGAGCCATCCAAATTATCTTTGAGGGTATGGAAAATACCCTCTCAAACTGTAAGATTTTGGCAAACCGCCTAGACATTCGAGACACCAGGAATGTATGAGAGAATTGAAGGTCGTTGTTTTCCATATACTGCGTTAAAATGAGTCATGAGAGTAGTTGTATGGTAAGAAGTGTTGTAGAACCATTCATCTAGGGGTAACCATTGAGCCCACTTATTTTTCCTCTCATATGCAAAACACCTCAAATATGCTTCCAAACACTTGTTGACAACTTTGGTTTGATTATCAATATGGGGATGATAGGATGTGTTGGAATGAAATTGGGTGCCTTGTATCCTGGACAATTGTTTCTAAAAATTGTTGGTGAAAGTAGGATCACGGTCAGAGATAATGGAGTGAGGCATGACATTGATATTGAATATATCATCCATGAAATGTTGATCCACTGTAGATATAGTAAATCAGTGTTGAAGAGAATATAAATGAGAATATTTGGAAAAAAAATAAACGACCACCATGATGACAAATTTATTACTCGATTTAGGTAAGCCAACAACCAAATCCATAGAAATATCCCCCCAAATAGTGAGTGGAATTGGAAGCAGTTGTAGTGCACCCAGGGATTTGACTTATTTTCCCTTGTTGCTTTGATAAATATCACATTCCACCATAAAGGTGTGGATGTCCTGCTTCATACCATCCCCCAAAAAAGAATGTTTGACCATGTCATAGGTTTTGGTAAACCCAGAATGCCCAACTATGGGTGTAGCATGAAGCTCAGAAAGCACCGTGGATTTAAGTTGTGATTGTTTGCATAGATACAAATAACCTTTATAGTGAATATCCTCATTTTTTGAAGAGTACTATGGAGAAAATGGAGAATTTTCTTGCAATTGTTGGATCATATGCGACAATTTGGGATCTTGTAGCCATTATTGGTGAACATTTTGAAGCCAATCTGGTACAATGGAGGATAAATAAAAGAGGGACCCTTCATCTTCTTATTTCCTTGAAATAGCATCTACAACCACATTGTCTTTGGCTTTATTGTAAATGATCTCATAATCATATCCAAATAGCTTGGTCACCCATTTTTTTTACTCCAGGGATGAAATTCGTTGCTCCATAATATACTTGAGGCTTGGATGATCTGTCTTAATTTGGAAGTGTTTCCCAAATATATAAGGGTGCCAACGATCCAACGCATGCAAAATGGCCATCACTTCCTTTTCATATATTTATTGGCCCAAATGGCACTCCGAAAAGTCTTTTTTAGTGAAGGACAAAGGGAGGGCATCTTGCATAAGAACGATATGAATTCCTTTACCTGAAGCATCACATTCTAGGACAAAGGTCTTTCTAAAGTCAGGAAGGTCCAGGAAAAGAGTAATGCACATAGCCTATTTCAAGGCTTGGAAGGAGTGATAAATTGTTGGATTCCAAATGAAATCATTCTTTTTAAGGAGAGCATTGAGAGGTGCCACAATTATTCCATCATTCCTAAATAAACTTGCAATAATATCCCGTTAAACTGAGAAACCCACATAAGATATTGAGATTCTTTGGATGAGGTCAATCCTTCATAGCTTCAGTTTTCTTAGGATCCACCCTGACACCGTCCTTGCCAATAATATGACCCAAGCACTCCACTTTCGAGGCTCCAAAATCACAATCAGGATATTTGAGGAAACATTGGTGATGAGAGAGTATATGAAGAAATTGATCAACATGAGAAATACGGGTTCTCCATGTTCTACTATATATGAGAATATCATCAAATAAAACTAATACAAAATGACAAAGAAAAAGGTGGAAGAAATGACTCCTGAGGCTCTGGAAAGTGGGGCGAGCATTACACAAGCCAATGGGCATGAAAAAGAACTCATAGTGGCCCTCACGAGTTCTAAAAATAGTGTTAGGAATGTATGCCTCTTTTATACGTAGCTGGTGGTAGCTAGAACGAAGATCAAGTTTAGTAAATAATTGAGCACTACTTAATTCATCCAAGCGATCATCAATGACAGGGATGGGAAATTTGTCTTCGATGATGAGTTTGTTGAGGGAACAAAATTCATGATACATGCACCAAGAACCTTCTTTATTAAGTACCATGACCATGGGAGAGGAGTAGGGGCTAGTACTAGGATGAGTAACACTCGCGGTGAGAAATTATTGAACAATTTTCTCAATTTCATTTTTATGTTCAAAAGGATAATGATAATGGGATAACATTTGGAGGAGGGTTGTCGGGTACTAGGAGAATGGGATGATCATGAACACCATGGGAAGGGGGAATTCCTCAGAGAGCAGAAAAATAGCTTAATGTTTGGAGATGATGGATTTGAGGTCAGGATGTGTAAAGGGTGTCTCAGTGGAGTGAATGGAATGGAGTTGTGAAATAATACCAGAATGAACTTTCTTGAGGATATTTTCCATGTGATGGGAACTGGTAATTTTATGGGATATGAAGGTGATTCCTTGGAACTTATATTGTTGGCCCTCTTGGTTAAATTGAATGGTCCTTAAAATCCATGAGGATGGGACCAAGAGTCCATAGCTATTATGCACCAAGAACAATGTCACAACCACCCATGTCGATAGAAAACATATGAGATTTCATGTGGTGTTGACCAATTTGGAGACACACATTTTCAAAATGTCCCCCACATTTCATGGAACCTTCATTAGCAATTGAAAGTTGTTGACTGCACGGATATAGCAATTAGTTTCTTCGTAAATGCAACGCTGAATAAAATGATGGGTGTTGCCACTATCAATGAGGATGATGACCTTACAATGCTTAATGTAACCAATTAGCTTGAGGGTTTGGGGAGTAGTGAAGCCAGCAAGAGAATTCAGTTAAATGATTGGTTCAAATTTTGCGGGGTCTAAGGGTGGAGTAATATCAGTTGGCTCTGGTAACTTCACCACAACGGGGGCCTCGACCGCTTCTTCTGAAACATCCTCAGAGATAGCCATTAAAATATTTTTTTCTTTACATGTGTGCCCCAAAATGTATTTTTCATCACAATTATAACAAAATCCCTTGAATTTGCATTCGACCATTTCTTCCTGGATCAATTTTTGGATCTTTAGTGGAGTGGAAGGAGGGGTTGGAGTGGTGGGTTTTGGGTGGGGAAGAAAGGATCATTTTTTGGTTTGAGAAGAGGCAACCTATTGTGCTTCCTTATCTCTTTTAGTATCTTCCACCCAACTTTGAGGGTGATCCATGAGGACATGGGAATGAATATCATCCTTGAGGTCATTGATAAATAATTCCCATAAAAAAACAACATACATGCCCTCCGTGCGAAAATCCAAGCGCTCAAAAGAAACTATAAAGTATTCCACTCTACTAGATTGTTTCAACTTTGTCAAACAACATAAATGGTGTGTGTGAGTGTAAAAGTGCTCATAAATATCTACAATAAATTGTGTCCAAGCCACATACCCTTGACATGCATTTTTTTCTCCATTCCAACCATTGCCAATGTTCCAGATCTAGATGGATTGTACCATACCTGAATTTGGCCGCCTCATCAGTAATGTGGTACATAGAGAAATAATGTTCCATTTGAGTGACCTATCCTGTTGTTGTGAGGGAAATATCCCTACGGACTAGCAAATAGAGTTCAAACTTTGCATGCAGATATGACCAAAGGGAAACTACTTTCTACCTTCACCCCTAGATTTAAATCCCCTTTTCTTAGTAAATGCATGGAAAGATCAAACTACCTCATTCCTGGCGTTTGATGTCAATCCTCCGTTGTACTTGATTACTTGTTCGCAATACTCCTTCCAAAGCTGACCTGCATCCAAACAAGCAACAACTACGCATGCATCCTACTTATATACTGATGGGTTAGAAATCCAAACATATACTAATCAAACTATAGAAGTTCATGAATTGGGATGGGAAAAGCATTTTCTTTATTACTTTGAATGAGTCAACTTACAAAAGTTGAGACCGACCACTGCTCCTCGAACCTGATCCTGGGCTCCTCTTCTACTATCCTCCAACTTCTTTTCTTTGAATCTCCTTTGGCAGAAGGAAAGGCTAAAGGGTTGGGATAATGGGAATACGTAAATGGGCAGAGTTTCTTTGCTATATTTTTCCTCCTTCCAAATGGGACCCCTACCCCTTATTTTATAGGCTAGAAGGAGCTAGGTATTTGGATGAACCCTCGGCCATGCATGGCCGGGAGTTTTAGTTAACTCAGCCATAGATTTTGTGTTTTGTCGGCAACTTTCCTTTTCTCATGCTTTTGTCGGTCCACGCGGGCTATTTTGGGTCAACCAGCGTGTACACGCATGCAGTAATGGAGTAGGGTGCATGGGCCTTTATAAAAGAGGATTTTCAAGGAGTTGTTCAACAGTGCTTTTGTAAAGAAGGGATATGAGTTGGCCTGATGCCAGGTAAGCATGTGTGGTGAAATTTAGGGTTATAACAGATCCCCCTAATGTGTGAGGTCAAAAGAACATCTGATGGTCGAAATACATTACCAATCTTTACTGATGTTCCAAATGATTGAGCCCAAGGATCAGGAACCAGGAGGTGTCATATGCAAAATAAAAAATGTCTCATTGAGGTGGGCATACCCATGCTCGGGATAAAATAGAATCATGGCTACCAATCAAATACATTGTAGATCCATGTCAAATAACTATAAAGAGTATCTGCGAGCAATACACAACGGAGCTACATCTCGAAATTAGAAAGATATACATATAGAGTATCCATCTTCCAGAAGATGATTCGGCCTGATGGCTGGAGATGAGATCTTCAGAGCTCGAGCAACAACCTCAAAATCTTCAAAACTCAGGTAGGAGTGTAATATGAGTGTACGACTACACTACCCAGAGGTCTTCGACGACTTGTTGGTCATGGACTGGATAATCTTGATGATCAAACTGAAGGCTTAAGTGATTTCAAACAAGGATTTGATTGGATGTTCAGGATGGCCGGGTATGAGGAAAAGAGACATATTGCAGAGGGGCTGACTCAGGCTTAGTGACAAACTTCCCTTGGACAATAGCATGAAAAATGATGAGACTCAGGCAACATGGCATTAAGCATAAGTCTATGAAGCAGGATGCAACGCAAACTCTCCATATGTTTGGAAGGATAACCAAACAGTGGAGGACACAAATCTATATAGAGAGAAAAGCTTCCTAAGGTCATACTACATCCCATAGTTTGATGAAAAAATGGATAGATGTGCTTTATCCAAGGGCGAATCATTATGCTGCCAATAAAGAAAATACTTTTCCCTTCCTCTTTTTGGGGTATATTTGATTTTTTTTTGTTCTTTTCAATAATTGTGGAAAAAGAATAAAGGAATATTACGTTACAAAGGAGGAACGAGTGTTGCAAACATACAATCTCAACGCACAAGGACAAGATTGATGTTCTAATAGGATGATACTCGGGAAAAATCCTCCGGGGACCAAAGGTGTTAAGACACAGAAGCAAATTGTTACAAGGTTGGCATATAAGGTATGCAAACGCGGTTAACAAAACACACAATGGTAACGTCCTTCGATGTAAGTTTAACGAGTCCGGAGAAGGAAAGATCAATGGTTTTTCATGTTTAGAGAGTCTGAAAAAACATAAAAGGAGACTCCATTGGGGTACCTTTTTCGAAGGTAGTCTAGTCAATTCGAAAAAGGGGTAAACTAGCACTGGCAAGACGTCTATTCAAAACCATTTTAATGAGTGTGATAAAGACAAGATCATTTTCCATTTTTTCATTTTTAAGGAGTCTGAAAAAAGCTTAACTATGGACTCCGTCAGGAATGTTCTTCTGGACCAATTTTAACGAGTGTGAAAGAATAAGGTCACTCGACAATCTTTTCAATTTTAGGGAGTCTGAAAAGAGCTTAACTATGGACTCCGTGGGGGTTCCTTCTTCGTAAGTTTAGTCCCTCAGGCCTGAAAAAGGGATAAAATTATACTTGAGAGTACTCTTCTATAGAGATAAAGCTCCATAGAGTGTACCTTTGTTCGTACAGTTGACCGTCCGGATCGAAAAAGGGGTAAACTACCGCCGGACAGAAATGACTTCAAATTTTAGTTTAACTAGCATGAAAGGCCACAATATCACTCGACAATCTTTTCATGTTGAGAGGGTCTGAAAAGGGCTTAAAAGAAGACCCATTATTTTTTGGGAGTCCTGAGGGTAATATCAAGAGTGAAGAAGAGTCATGCAAGTGAGGCTCAAACTCATATTCAAGAAAGACTATAAGGACTCCCGAACCTACAGTTTTTTAGAGACAACATGGACACCATAATGCAACCAGGACCTACCTAGGGCATCCATGTTTTGGTAAGATCTATCGCCAAGTTGCGACACTTCTAAAGTAGATATGATGGGTCTGTGTCACAACCTAATGGGATCGATCCTATGGCTGAGGAAAAAGACAACGAGACACAAAAGTCAAGGTAGTAACCTAACCTATATGCTCAAGTTGATTCTTGGAAAAAATTTCATGGACTGTCAAAATTTCCTCAAACTAAAAAAAAATGTCCCAATACCCGATGAAATCCCTCCCATATAACTCCTGAATCAGTCTAAATGGTTTTTGGTATAAAGAAAATGATAAGGGAGGCCAAAAAAGTGACAAAAAGAGGCCAAAAAGTCTATAAATAGAAGCTGGGAGCTCATTATCACCATTGTTGATTTGCAAATTGACTTTGGAGCCAAAATACCCCCTTTGATAAAAACGGTGATTCTCGGAGCTACAGTGGAGAAAATGAACTTCCGTCTGGACCAAGTAAGTACAGACTCCCCTATCTAGTTATTCAATTCTTTATTTTTGTTTTTTACTTCATGTTTTGGGTGGGCGTTGACCTTTAAAAGGTCGGCCCTAGGTCCAGGTGGGTTGTCTCTAGACAGGCCGCATGTACACTTAGGTAGAGTAAAACCTACCCGCATGTACACACAACTGTCACCTAGACAACATGGGTGTACCCCCTTTATAGACAAAAAAAACTAAAGAGCACTCACTCACCCTCCTGAACTTGGTTGTTTTGGTGGGATGTATGTCCACTGGAGGGAAAGGGAGCATGAAGAAGTTAGTGATTTGGTTGCGGGAGATTCGAATGTCGTGGCCGCGTTGATGCAATGTGGTTTGCTAAAGTTCTTCGTATGTCCATTGATGCGAGCGCAACCAAGGCTACTAAATGCCTTGGTTGATTATTGGCACCCTGATGCAGAGGCCTTCATGCTAGAGGGGAAATCATTGGTGCCCACCACCGAGGGTATCTACTTTTTGACTGGCCTCTCAAGGAGAGGGGAACCAGTCAATTTCAGGACATTTCCATCGGGGCCGCATAACATAGAGGAACTGATAGCCCTACACTGTGAGGCTGGGACAAACTGTTTGAGCTCCCAGGTTCCCATAAGTAAGATTACTAACCTATCCATGTAAGCGATATTATTTCTCATTGGGCGGATTACCGATTCAGCGGCCTTGCATCAGGCGTCCCGCGCATAGATGAACTGTGCTATCCAGTGCTTGAATGCACACATTTTTTACTGGAGTACCACACTACTGGAGTGTATGAAGAGGAAATTAACAGATTGTCGTCAGCGGACACAGAGGAACTTTAGGTGCAAGACTATTTTTTGTTCATTCTTTTTCAAGAGAGTTTCGAGATTTAGTCCTTGGGAAGTGGTACGAGGACATCAGGCCTCTTTTCCTATTGTATGTAGATGGGCAGTATTACTGCCACGATAGGGTGGTGGAAGGACCAATGAGTCCTTCGATGATGACTTTTTTGCATGGTTGTACCAACAAATCCCTGTGATCGAGGATTAATCATATGTAGGGATAGACTTTTCTAGAGATCCTAAGATACCCGTGCCTCCTGGTGAGGAGCGAGGGGAGATGGGTAAGTCTCCACCTTTGTAGTTTTTTTGTTGTATATGTAATTTTTATGTCATTTTTGTTATATATATCATTTTTTTATATGCCAGAGTATTTGACGGATATACATTTGTTGTGTGCAGATGTGGGACCAGTGCGACCTACCGATTATGCATGGAACAGGCGTCATCCTCGGCCAGAAGCCGCAGCTTCCGCTGCTGGGGACCAGTAGTAGAAGGAAACCTCCCAGCCGAGGAGGCTGAGAAGGTACTTAGATGAGTTGAGCGTAACTTTACTACACTCACTCGCACAGTCCCGATGGAAGAGATTGAGGACTTGCCGCCATCCATGCAGCTTCATGTAGTGGGGGCACCTCGGACATGGGTCCGATTGTTTAGGCATTTAGCCCATGCTGTGGACCAATATAATAGGGCCCATAGGCCCTAAACCTATTTAGACTTTTTACATGCCATGAGCACTACTTGTATATATTTTTTGAGGGCATAAGCCCTGTGACTCGTTATTGGTCCTATTTTTTAGGCGCTTGCATCCATCTATGTACTCTGGTTACTTTATGATATTATATATGTTTTTTTTATCTTTTGTGTCTTATGGATCACGTGTGCAAAAATGTATTTACATGCTTATGTTAATGTTCTTTCATATGTGTGAAAGATGCCAATCTAAAATTTGATTAGCTAGAGTATCTGTAATTTGGTTTAATCTCCTAGTAACATGAAAATATGTAATATAATCAAAGTTTTGTTCTAAGAGACGTACCCTAAGGAATCGTGGGTGTAAGGTTGGATCATGAACCTAGTATATTCTGTTTAACTGAGATACAACCAGTTGAGCATCGAGATAGACCCGGAGATGAGAGATACCCAATGACAAGGTGTCACGAAGCAACTCAATAACTGCACTATACTCGGTGACATTATTTGTGGTGTCACCTAAGCATATACCTCCGAAAGATAACAACTGGCCCTGAGGTGTAAAGATTACACAAGTTGCGGAGGCAAGCCTCCGAGTGTGTCGACTAGCACCGTCCGCATACCCAACGAACACCTCAAAATCACTTGACATCTGCCATATTTACGAAAGATAACATCAATGACAAGTCCATAACATTTAAAAGAAACTAAAAAGTAATAGTACAAAGACTATACATATGTTACAAAAAGTTACCCATAGTGACCTGCCTATGAGTAATACTTCTTGAGGTAGAGCCCATTTCTAGGCTCCACCAAAGCATTCCCTTCAAAATCAACCAGACAATAAGCGCCCTTTTTTAAAACCTCTTTTATGATGAAGGGTCTGAACCACATGGGTTTGAATTTTCCTGCCCCCAGGGGTCCTTATCTTGGTCATAGACCAAGACAAGGTTGCCTTTAGAGAAAATTTGAGGATGAATGGACCTATCATACTGACACTTGACCTTATGTTTGTGAGCCTCATTGGTGAGGGCTGCATCACAACGCTACTCATTGAGCTACTCAAGGTATACTAACTGTTCTTCAAGTGGAGAAGTGTCTCGCAATAATTGTGCTGCCAATTTTAGAGATGTGATCTAACATTCAATGGGAAAGAATGCCTACAGCTCGTAAATGAGTTGAAAAGGTGAGAAACCGATTGTAGTCTTAACAGATGTTCGGTAAGCCCATAATGTCGAGTAGAACATCAAATGCCAATTTGACTTGGCTGAGTTGATAGTTCGCTATAGAATAGTCTTAAGAGTTTTGTTTACAGCTTCCACTTACCCATTGGCTTGGGGGTAGTAGGGTGATGAATTCTCTTGTTGTAACCCAAGCTTTGATGTTAATTAAGTCATCATTTCATTCTAAAAGTGACTGCCATGGTCAGTAACAATCTCTCTCGGGACGCCGAACCTTGCTATGATCTGGTTGAATAAAAAGAGAGCTGCAGTCTCTCCATCATCTTTAAATGTTGGCATAGCTTCAACCCACTTAGTGAAGTAGTCTATAGCCACAATGATATAGTGGTGCCCCCTTGCTGAAGGGGGGTTGCAAGTAGTGTAATCAATCCCCCACTTGGTGAAGGGACCAACTGTGATGACACGAAACATGGGAGCGGGATGTGCCCTCATCTTCCAAGAGAAGATTTGGCATGGATGGCACTTCTTGACCAATTCTATACAATCTTTGATAAGTGTCGGCCAGAAGTAACCTAATCGTAGAATATTTTGGTTTGTTGCCAACCTAGACAAATGACCGCCACAATATCCAGTATGGAAATCATTAAGCATGATAACTGCTTCCTCATGAGTGAGACATCGACGTAAGATGTAGTCTACACCTCTCCGATACAATGTATCATCGAGTATGAGATAATTCTTAGCCTGATGGCGTATATGCCGACGCTCATCATGAGAAGAAGAAGTGGGGCACTTCAAAGTATGGATATAGATAAGTATATCTCCGTACCAAGGATCTGAAGATGTGATAAAAAACATATCTCCCCAGATAGGCGATTCTTCAAGCACAACGTCACCTGACTCAACCGGAAGTTCCGAAATAAGCTCTGCAAAGACTAATGACTTTTTCGACTTTGCTGAAACGAAGTCTAAGTCAAACTCCTGGAGGATGACTATCCATATACTAATTTTTCCACCTATAACCCGTCGTTTCAACATGTACTGGAATGGATTCACGACAGCAATGACGGTGCTCTTGCAAAACAGAACATAATGACGGAACCATTGAACAACATGAACTGCTGCCAACGCAAGTTTTTCGATATGAGAATAATTGAGTTACTCTCCTACAAGGCCTCGTCTCAGGTAATAGATCACGTATTCTGAGAACAAATCATATTCCTGAACTAAAACCATGCCAATGGTTGACTCTGCAGCAGCCAAATATAATAAGAAATCTTTGTTATAGTTAGATGGTCGTAGCAAAGGGGCAATTGTGAGGGCGTGTTTTAATGCATCGAAAGAGCATTGAGTGGCATCATCCCAGTAAAAAGGAACGTCTTTCTTCAGTAAGTGCATAAATCCCTTGGTGATTTCGGCATAGTTGGCGATGAAGCATTGTAAAAAGTTCACCTTGCCTTGTATACTTTGAATTTGAAGGATTGTGCATGGGGGGGGAAACTAGATTATTGCCTCCACCTTGAGAGGATCTACCATGATCCTTGTTGTTGATACAATGAAACCTAACAAATGTCCTAACATTACGCAGAAGTTGGACTTGTTTGGATTCAAGCGAATCCAAAAGTAGAGACAACATTTGAAGATCAATCTAAGGTGTGTGGGATGATCCGTTCTCTTGCAAGATCGTGATGCTAAATCATCTATATAGGCCTCGACTATATTCTTGAGATCATTAAAAGCAAAAGACATGGCCCGTTGGAAGGTGGCTCCCACATTTTTAAGACCAAAATGCATTTTACGATACACGAATGTACCCCAAGGACAAATGAATGTCGTTTTGTGTTGGTCTTCGGGTTTGATTTGGATTTAATTATATCCTGAAAAACTGTCCATGAAAGAAAAGGCTTCACAACCAGCACATTCATCAATGATCTGGTCGATGAATGGTGTTGGAAAATTATCTTTGGGACATGCCTTGTTCAAATCACGGAAGTCGGTACATACATGAATCGTGCCTTGTTTTTTATTGACCAGCATAGGATTTGACACCCATTGAGTCAAATGGATAAGATATATGAAACCTGCCTGTAGCAATTTCTCTACGTCAATCTTGATGGGTGCTTCTTTCTTAGGATTAACTAGATGAAGCTTCTGTCAGACAGGCTTCACATCAGGATACGTTGTGATTTCATGTTCAACTATTTTTGTATCGATACCTGGCATTTCCTCATAAGACCAAGCAAAAACGTCTTGGAATTCTTTGAAAAGATCAATGTAGATTTGAATGTCTTCGGGGGAGCAATCCACTCTGACAAAGACGTTCTCCATGATGCCAGGGTTTCAAGATATGTTGATTGGTATAGCTTCAGCGATAGATGCCATATTTCCCTCAGCATAAATTTCATGTGTAGCTAAGAGATTAATAGGACATGACTGATCTCCCGTCATGGTCACAATGAATTCTCCTGCTTCGATTCGGCTTAACTCTGGGAGAAAATATGATCTTTGATGAAGATATTCCCAAGGTTTGTCCGGACTAGTCATTGCTTCGATTACTGCTTCATCACAAGGCAAGACTAAGTCTAATGAATCGATGTTAGTGAGATAACCCTGAGCCCAAATAGGCTCTAGAAGTGGATCTAACTCTTGTGTAGGAGTCAGATCAGTGTTAGTTGAAGCTTGTTGGACTAAAGAGTACGCGACTTTAGTGGCAGACAAGGACATGGACATATCTGGGTGCCCTGTCTCATCCATCATGGCCGATGGGGAAGGAAGTATCCATGGATCCTCGAAGTAAGTCATGCAAAATGACGAAACTTGAAAAATCTCAACCTTATGGTGATTGGATATAAATTTGATATTGTTGTGAGGAGATGGGTAATCGAAGTTACCCATCAAGGATGGGCACAAACCAACTCCTACATTGACGACACCTAGTTGAGTATTATCAATCATCGAGACCGTGGATGCCCCCAAAGTTGGGTCAGGTCTGGAGAAAGACAATTGATCGATGGTCACTATCTGGCCCTCGTGTGGAAACAACAAGACCCGAAAAATTGTAGCAACCACAACTTGCATAGCATAAGTCCAACTCCATCCTAACAAGAGGTTATAGTCGAGGGGAGCATCGACTACCTTTGCCTCGAAACACATGGTCTTCCCTCCTAACTGCATGGGGAAAGAAGGAATGATACCATGTGGTCGGAACGAGCAACCGTTGAAAGCA
>SNQJ01S0109921.1:0-11067 GCA_010110895.2 Picea sitchensis
TAGGTCAATATAGTTGACGCTCCAAGATAGTCCAGCAGAGGAAGGATAGGAATGAAGATGGAAGTAATTTAGGGAGGAAGGATGAGTAGAAATAGTTGAGAGTGTATGGAGATTTGTCTTATGGTGGAATTTATTGTTTTTCCTTCTAAAAAGAAAGTGTATATATGAATACTCATAATTAAGTAACTAAACCACAGTTATCTAAATAAAATTGTTGAACTAGATAATTGTAATTAAAGAATTTTGCAACCATTTGACTGGTTTATTATCGTTTATAAAAGAATAGTCTTGTTGATTGGATTGGATGCATACATAAATTACTATAAGGGTGATAGTTATTGATTAGTAGTACATGCACGAGACTTGTATGTACTAGCTACACATGCATTTCTTGTACATATACACTAGTATGTATGAGTTTTCTTGTCTTACTTACTAATAATGTCGGTTAATTGTTATGAATGTGTGAACCATGTTTCTTTTCCTTTGTATCATGAAATACCTTAACTTCAGGACGAAGTTTCTTGAAGGGTGGGTGTATGTAACAACCCTGGTTAAATAGTTGCATAGGGTTAATTAAGTATAGTTAATTAACTAATTAACTATTTTAATGTGTATTAGTTAAGTAATGATTAACTATTAATAATTATTATTATTTATTTATTTATTTATTGTTTAATGAATGCTGATTAATTAATTAAATGATTACTTAACACATTCAAAGATTTGGGTGATGAATTAAATGGTTGAATAACTTTAAATTATTTACAATAAGACTTTACATATGCAAGGGGGCAAATGAAGCATGGGGTGGAAGGATAAGGTAATAAAGGAATAGGATAAGGTAATAAAGGAATCAAATAAGGTAATAAAGGAATGGGATAATGTAATAATGGGGAGGATAAGGTAATTAATGGAAGAGAGGGAGTCGGTGAATGGGGGGAGATATGACTGGGAAGAGGCAAACGAGAGATTATTATGAAAAATTGGGAGGAGAGGACTGTATTTGGGGCTATTGGATATTTTTCTGGTTTTGGGGGAGTTTGGTTTTGGAGTGTTGGTGAACCATTGCAGGGGGCACCAGGTTGCTAGGGGTTTTGGGCTCAGGGGCCAGGATTCCTTATGGTATCTTGGAGCTAGGGAGCTGGACAAGCTGCTCCGAGCTGGCTTGGTGGTTAGTCGGTTTTGGGCAGAGTTTAGCACAGTTTCAACTTCAGCTTGGACAAACAGAGATCGAGGATTTAGCATCAAACGGAGGTATTTTGTTTATTTATGTATTTTCAGGATTATGTGGTGTTATGTGGATGGTTATGTAAATTATTAGCATGTTGTTCGTAAATTTAATTTATGTTGCTTATATGCTGAAATAAATTACTTATTGCTTATGTTGAATAATCTCTATGTTTAATTGTATGAAATTTTACCAGGCTTAAGTAATTTACGGTTCTTACAAACCAAACCATCAAAAAACCAAATACTAATCTATCATAACTAGCCTAAGATCCATACTCAAACAAATCTAAATCTGACAGAGAGATCCCTCTCTGAGTCTTGGAGGGCTAGATCCTTGACTCGAAGTGGTTTTATGGTTACCCCTGCTGATTTCCTCCTTAGCCCAGGAAATTACAGGGTGATAACAGAAACCGCCAGTCCAAATTAGGCCTCGTTTCTCGCCTACGCTCTTCTTGTTGATTACATAAAGTATCAGATCAAATGGAAATGGAAAAATCTGCACTGACGACTCTGGGAATTAAATGACCAATGTAGTTCCCAACTCCAAGACCATCATCACACACCCTCCATTTATGTTGGTTCATAAGGAAATACCCATTTAGACCCAGTGAAGATGAAATCACAACCAAGGAATTCGAGGAAGGGTTGCCCTGATTATTGTATTAAGTTCGATGGATGCCTTTTGTCCTACTCCAGGATAGGATTTACTTGTAACAAGGTATTAAATCCATCCTCTAACTATTTGTTGCTCCAGTTTTTTTTTTGTCCATTACAAGTTTAGAAGCAGCCCTAGTGTCACCAGGTTTGAGTTTGGTGTTGGTAGTTAGGCTTTGGGCGGCGGGTTCGATGCTTTCTGCAGTGGAATAACCCTACACCAGTCTATTGCTTATTCCCTTTTGAATTGTAACATTATCCTTACTCCTAGTTTCAATTGATATATGTGCTTTTGTATGACTTAGGGGTTAAATTTGGGCATAGTGAGATTTCATTCAGAACTTCGACCAATGGTTTGGGATATTGAAGGGCTCTAGAATCCCCTGCTCCTCTTTCTTTCCATTTTGTCAGGATTTTCCAAGGAACTCTAGATTCTTGAGTTACCACCCCTTTCCCCTATTTGAAGAGTACCAAAGCCTCATCATGTGAGAACTCTGATCGAATCGATGGTGCCAAGAGTTTTGAGGCCCGAAACTCTACCCATGCTCCCTATGATGACATTCTTGGTATGAATCTGAGCCTTTCAACAGTTTCTAGTACATAACCCAACCAAACTTAAATTGGGCACAAAATCTCTTACTGTGGATTGGTAAAATTGGGAATCCAAAACTGCAAGAAAGGAATTCCACACAGGTGCAGGAGATTCAAGATTAAATTCCAGTTCAAGTGCAGTTCATTTTGTTTCATCCCCCCAGGGATCCTATCAACAAAAAATGATCCTTCATGGAGTGAAATTAAACACATTCTTCGCAAGCATGAAGACATGGTAGAAGGCAACAGACTAAATTTCTCTCAATTGTCTAGAACTGTAGCTAACCATGAACAAATAAATGTATCCTTGCTTCAAAAAATTGAAAGGATAGAACAAGAAAAGGTATAGAAAAGATGACACAACATTGAATTGGAGTTGTTATCGCACAAACTGTAGGTTGGGAAAATCTCGACCCAATCCACAAGATGACGATAACTGTGGGAGACTTTACCCACTGTCACCTTAGATAAACCCTCCCCTCACTTTAGTGAAGGAAAAATCCAACTCAAGGGGGGAATCTCGGGTGACCCTAGGGGTAAATGAAATAGAAAGTGAGACTATGGAAGTGATTCCCCTATAGGTCCAGTTACTAAGTGGAAGATATCTTGGAAAGGAGTCTTGGAATTCATCAATGGTTTCCAAGAACTTGAGTACCTGTAGAAGAATCTTATACCTTCCCAAGACACAAGAAAAGACGAGATACAAGCCCAAAATCCAATGGAAAAGCAAGTGAAGCTTGTTGTCCTAATTAGCAACTGTATATAATGATATAAATCAGAAATAAAATAAATGGAATAGCTGCTAAACAAGTCATTAAAATTCCAAGTAAATATGTAAGAGACTAACTAGCAATTACTAGTGAAACTCAAGTATGATAGCACAAGACGTTAGCAACATTTAAAGGTTGTTTGATGTAAGTATTGAAGAGATATTTCTGCATCCTTATGGATGTAGCAATCAAGTGTTACTACATAAAATTCTAATCACCAAAACTTGCAAGTAAACCACCCAAAAGAAGCACAATAACTAGTAGATTAACCTTGTAGTTTTCTAGCAAAAATTGACACTTAGAACATGAACAAAATTAGAAAGTATGAAGTGATTTGTTGCAGCCCTAATCATTGTTTCTTAAATTTATTACAAAAACAATAAATCCTTGGATAAACAAGATTACCTACTAGCCTTGACAAGCTTTTAGCATGCAGATAAGATTCCAACGTAAACAATTCCAATATCTTGTAATTCTACGTATCCCGATGCAATGATTTTATTTATCTAATGCAATATATTAGTGCCTTTAACTATTGGTTTATGGAGTCTTTAAAAATGAAATAGCTAGTTGTCCTACTTCCTTGGGGGTGTAAACCCTTTTACTCCCTAAGGCAAGCAAAACTAGCTAAGGAAAACCTTAGGAGGGTGTAAACCCTTTTACTCCTCCTAGTATTCCTTTGTGCAAAAAATTATTACAAGAAAAATATGATGGGATTAGTGGGATTGTATGCCCTTATACTCCTCAAAATATGATCAAATTAACCGTAACCAAGAAAATAAGCAATAACAAGACAGATTATTTACCTAGTCCAGGCATTGACAAGATAAACTCCTTTTAACCAATAAAATCCACCACAAAAGAAAGAAATAGTATCCAATAAAGAAAGAGCCTTACTTATCCATCCAATATCCAAGACAAACCATCACATGAGAAAGTAGCAAAGAGATATGGAGAAAATTTCCCAAAAGGAGTGCAAATTTCAGCCAAGGGTCCTCTCCAAGATGGGAGAGTTATGATGAAAATGAAATAGAAGTGATCCTTATTTATACAAATCCTCCTAAAAGTGTTTGTCCACTTAATTTTAGGGTAAACCACAAAGAAAGGGGTCAACAACACTTACTTTTCCCCTTTACATTACAAAATTCAAATTTAACTTTAAAAATGGACATAAGAAACCCTAGAGTGATGCCATCCCTCTTCTAGGGTGACATTTTGGTACTTTTTGCAAGTCGTTGGAGTGGAAAGTGGAATTCATTGAACCTCCTAGGGCCTCCTTCTCATGGGCTAGGTATTCCTCCTCCAAGATAGGCCTTCTCCCATCAAAAAAATGCCAAGTGTCAAGCAACAACAACACCACTGCGACAATGTTAGCCCTAGGTTGACGTAAACCTCCTCAAAAGTGACATTTTAGCCTCAAGAGAAAATCGTTGGGCTAGAAAAGGGCTAGGTTAGGTCCTCCATGGTGTCTCCTCAGACCTCCAAAGGCTAGCATCCTTGTTTAGTGCATGGTTCATGGTATCCAACCTGTGGGCTTCAAACCCCAAGGAAGCCCAAGCTAGGCCTATTCTTCCAAATCTGTCCACCAGCTAGGTCCTGCAAAGACAATGAAAATGCCCTCCAAGGATATCAATTCAAATGCATCATGATAAGTACATCAAGTAAACAAAAGAGACATCTAATCATGTACATCAAAAACCACCTCATTGAAATAAACAAATGCTCAAAGACCCTATGAAATTTGCCAAGTTTGGGTATGGGAGGGTTGAAAAAGCGACCTATTGGGTGAATCATACCTCAAGTTTAGGAGTGTTTCCCAAGTGGGGCCCTCTCTAAGACATGTGGACAAAGTGACATGGATGGGGGAAAGACTCTTGGGCATGGGGTTCATGGCATACAAGGGATCATAGTTTCTCATTTATGAGTGCCTTTGTAGAGGGTGTGTTTCACCTTCGTTTCAAGGCATCCATTTTCCAAACCCATTTATTGCCTTTTGTTTTTTTAATATGTTTTCAGATTGAAGCCAAGATGGGGCTTCTACCTAAGAATGAAAAATAGGGCCCACCTCGACTATAACCTGGTCACATCATGCTTCTTTAATTTGAAGACAATGTGTGGGGCTTCTACCTAAGCATGAAAAACATTACCCGCAAATGCTCCACTTTGGTTGGCATTTTGTATTAGTTATTTTTCATGGGTCCCGTCAGTTTCTTATGAGAGACATTTCATTGTCCTTCGGATCCCTAGGCGAACATCTAGAAGGTTCATGATTGGATTTTATCTCTTTCCAGCTACAAGCCTCTAGGCCTTCAACCCCTTCTTCCCATGAAATGAGGGACAACCCCTTCTTGGGTCAGTATACCCAAAAATCCTAAAATATAAGGAGATGAGGTGATGAAGTGTGGGAAATGAAAAATATGGTTGGGAATGGCACGGTGACTCATAAAGGGGACCCCCTAGTAGCAAAATTGTTCCTAAGGCTGAACACTTTCTAGGGCGCCATGTCAACCACCAAGGTGAAACAAGACAAAGAGCATAATTTTGAAGCACATGTTACATAATCAAAAGTAGTTTAAAATGCAACAAACTCAAATGCCCCAAATATTGAAATGAGACTCACCATAATACCTGGCTTGTACCTCATGGAGCAAGACCCAATGTCTTCTGGAAGCAAGTTGATGTGGTGGATACCCTCATGATGAACCTGGAACCATGGTGGCAAGGTGGGTCTATGTCTGTGCAAGTGGACATTGTTGGTCAAGTTGTCTCTCAGTGCTCCATGTCTGCAAGTTGAGGGCCTAGAGACATCATCTCCTTAGTTATCTCTATGAATCGAGGATAAAATTTGGCTTCTACTTGGGGACATGTACTCATCATAGAGTGCATGATAACCACAACATATTCTGGTGGACATGTTCCTACAATGAAACATAAAACTATGAAATCCAGGGTGGTTATATCACCCTTCGTCCAAATAGAGAAAAATGATAAATTAAATGCAACTAAAATACCATGAGAAATAAAGATGCAAATGCAAGGAAAAAAAGATGACCTACCTACTTACCTGGGACCTTGGGGCCCTGAAGGTTATGTGATAGGTGATGTCAGGTGAATTCATATGCCTAGTGCAACCATTTGTTCCTCATTTCATCAATATATCTCCCCTCGTGCTTAATCATGCAATACAACAAGGATAAGTTGAGCACATAATATCATGAGCATAAATAGACATATTGTTGAGACCCGAAATTGGCATTCCCATTACCCTATTATACTCTTCACCTATACCCTTTTGGCCTACCTAAAGCTTGAGTGAATGACAAGAACGCTACCAATTTCCAGTAATAAGGTCATAAGGTAAAGTTAGGTTAATTCATGCAATTTGTGGTTTACTGAGTTAAGGAATTAAATATTTCATGTACTAATGCTCGATTTTTCATATGTGAATCCTTGACATCTAGATGTCTAGCGTTCATGTACCATCTCAGTTATCCAGTACATGTGCACCAAAACTGTTGTTGTCTGAATCCGGTACCAAACGCATCTGGTACTAAATCTTACCTGTTGCGATCTAGTACCAACAACAGGCACTGTTATGATTCGGTACCAACAACAAGCACTGTTATGATTCGGTACCAACGGCCATGCTCTGTCATGATCTGGTACAACATTTTACGCTTTGTCATGATCTGGTACCATCTACCTGTTACGATCCGGTACTAATATGGAAGATCCTAATGCACTAAGTTAAGTTCCAGATCTCGCCTAAGTCAATTGGTGGACGTCTATTTGCTATGATAAGAATAGTTTGTTGATTGCCTCATCCTCATGCACTTCATGTCATGAGGATGAAGCTAAAGATGTAATCGAATGATTAAACTTAACAACTGATTGATTTGCAAATCAGTTCGCCTCCTTGTGTTTCATGATTCAGACTATTAAATAGTCATGGCAAGGATGGTAGAACGGTAGGAGAGTTAGCATATCACCAATATGTAAAGTAGTGTATGATAGCACACAACATATCATGAGTGAAGATTAATGGAATGTCATTTTATCTCCATATTCTGATTATCCATGATTAAGAATGATTTGAGTTGTTAAAGAGAGTTTTGATTTTATGTTTTGAAGTGTGAGTGAGAGTAAGGTGTGTATTAAAGGCAAGATTCATGTAGACTTTAGTAGCTGACCTGTTGAAGCGACAAGGGCCCACCACCCAACAAAGGTCATCCTCTTTGTAGATTAGCATTAGTATTTGTTTTCAGTAGTATAAACATTGAATCAACTAAAGCTTTAACTATGTTAGATGATAGCAGTACATATTAGATTAAGATTTCCATTCTATAATTGCTTAGAGATCTTTAATTGCTCTAATTTTGCATATGCCCTGTTTCTATTCTCATGAATTTGATTTCCTTGAGTGATCATAGATGTTGGCAGCAATAGTCAAAACTACTTGGATAAGAACTAGTGAAGTTCATAGTGAACCATAGCAGAACCAACATATTGACTATTGAACTACCCATGCTATGTTTATTGATGTGTGATTTCCTTTCAGAAAGTGTGGATTGCATAGTTACTTTTATGGGTCAGACATCAGAGTTGATATATCAAACCAATTCCATCTCATACTTGCATGTGCCATAATGGAATAGATAGCCTCTCTGTGAAAGACAACCAAAGTGCATTGTAGTTTGTTATTTTGATTTGTTTCCAACATACATAATCTAGTTTGATTCTGTACTCGTGACATTAGAAATTACCTTTCTTACTGGTGTCTTGTAACTCTGTTGATTACGACTCTTAGATTGATAATTAATGAGTGCATTATATTAGACATATAAATAGCACAACATTTTGGTGCCGTTGTCGGGGAGTTTCAAATGGTAGGAACTAATTTTTAGCTTAGATTGTTTGCATAAATTTTAACGTTTTTAAAAGGCTGCTTGAGGGAGGAGGCTAAAACGTTTAAGACGTGAGTGAAGAGCCATGCGGCCACTAGAGTGGGGTTCTCTGAAGCCAGGTTGCCTTCTTACCTTCTAGATAGAATTGGGATTTCAATTCAGTTAAAGAATCAAATTTCCATTTTATGCATAGATATAGAGATAACAAGGGTAGATTTGTAAGCTCCAAAGATTCAAAAACAAACCCCCCCACTAATCCAACTGACACTGGTGCAGGAAAAATTCCACCAACAGAAAATTCAAGGGGAGCCAGGGAGGCTCCAGAAGGAGAACCTAAAACGGAAGAATCGGTATTGGGACAGGCAAAATGTGAGTCTGCTGAACATTTAGGAGACACAGAAAATCCAGTTTATGAACCATCCATCAGTAGAATGGCAGAAGAAGAAGGAAATGCAACTACAGAGACTGAGACCTTTGGGTTTCCAATCTTGGATATTTCCATAAACGTCAGGATGAAGAATATCCCACTATCATCATTACCCACTTTCAGAGGTATGTCAACTGAAGATCCAGATTTATTTTTATTTGAGTTTGACATATTATGTAGAAGCTATAACTACTCAAACGATGCCCAAAAACTTAAGCTTTTTCTTGCTACAATGAAAGATTCAACCTTAAGATGGTTCATGAGCTTAGGAGAAAATACAATCCTTTCTTGGGATCAAATGAAAGACACATTTTTATGAAAATACCTAGACTATTGTAAGGATAATGTTAAAAACGACATTTTTGCAATGCATCAAACAGAAGATGAAAGTCCTAAAGACTACTTAGAAAGGTTCCTATACAACTATCAAAAGTCAAAACTATTCACCTCAAACCCAGCTATAGTAAGAACTGTATTCTTGAAAGGTCTTAGGGATGATTGCATAGAAGTCTTAAACGTGTTGAGTTTAGGAGATGTACACCAAAAACCTTTTTCAAAAATTGCAGATTATTGTAGGAGATACTCAAGAGGACAAGCTAAAACAGGCAAAGGACCAAGAGATCCTTTTAGCAGAAATACAAAACAAAGTTCAGGGACTGTCACCAGAACTGAGTTAGGAAACTTATTGGAGAACTTTAAAATAGACATCTTGAGCAAAATAAGTAACCAATTAGATACTCTGAAACTGGAAAAGAAACAAGAAGAAGATGCTTTAGCAATATTTTTTCATAGATGCCGAAAGAAGCACAACAGCGAGAAAGAATGCCCATTAAATGTCATAGAAATCTGCAGTCTGTGTACACTAGAACACCCCACATCTGAGTGTCCAACCTTGCTTGAACTATAAGCCATGTATAGGGGAGGAGGAGTCTCACAAGAACAGCCATACCCTTCTAGAAGACCTTGGAGAACCCAAAATCCTAATACATTTTATGATCCTAATACACGATATCAACAACAACAATGGGGTCCTTCCCCAATGACTTATCCACAATGGACACCTCATCAAACTCAGCCTTGGCAACAAGGTTGGAGGGGACCTATGTATGGAAATTCCTCTTACCCTACATATCCAAAGTACCCTGCAAACATTTCCCAATTACTACCTGGATTCAACCCACCATAGATGCAAGATTTACTCCCACCTCCTATACAACAACAATTTACAACCCCCTTGAATCCTAATCAGCAGCAACAAGTATCTATAAATCCCAATCAACAACCACAAAACCAACCTGCCCACAATCCACCGAGACCAACAACAATCCCTGCCCAGCCAATCCCTAACCCCAATAATCGACCCACCCACCCTGTGCAGAATACAGAAGTTCAAACCTTTCCCACCTATGAAATTCAACTACGATTAGGGAAAGTTGTAAACCAATCAAATCCTGCAGTAATAATTCAGGAAGAAAATAATAATCATTATGAGGAAGAAAACACTCAAACCACTCCTACAGAAGAAGAGGCCTCTCCTCCTATCCCAATCACTTCTCAGTTTGTACGAGTACCCCCAACAAATTAATCTTCCACCTTACCCCGAAAGACTGTTAGTGAAGAAACCCGACCCACCCTTGCACAGAGATATAGAAGATGAATTACGAAATGTGTGCATAAAAATACCTATGCTACAAGCTATTAAGGATATCCCTATATACGCCAAAATTATAAGGGATCTTTGCATTAAGAAACCAGGAAGGAAGAAGAGGGAACCTCCCCTTGTTCAGGTAGTGGGACAATTATCTGAATTCATTTCTGAAATGCCATACAAATATAATAACCCTGGAAACCCAATTGTCACTATTGAAATTAATGGCATTTCTCTACCAAATACACTCATTGATTTGGGTGCAGCTATTAATGTAATGCCTTTTGACACTATGAAGAAGCTCCAAATCAACCAATTAAGACCAACTCAAACCATGATCGATTTGGCAGATAAGTCATTCATTATCCCTGCAGGAAGTCTAGATGATGTCACAGTCACTCTAGCTTCTTGGGAACATCCAATAGACTTTTTAGTCATATATTCTAAATCATCCTCCAAACCAGGACACCCTGTGGTTCTTGGTATCCCTTGGCTGGCCACAGTAGATGCCTTTATTAGTTGTCAGTCTGGTGAGATGACGATATCCAATGGCACACACAGCCAAAAACTTGTCCTCTTCCCTCCTGCCCAACCGGCACAGGAAATACCTATTTGGTTAGAAAACCCTTATGGAGAGGAAGATTGCATCATACCTATGTTAACACTTGAACAAGTAAGAGGAATACAAGAAAAATCAGATGAACAAGTCTTAAGCTTATTTTTAGCTGACACAAATTGCATTGAATACCCAAGGTCTTTTGCAGAATTGTCACATATTTTTAGTTCTGAATTTCAACAAACTTGGCACCTTGATATCACTCAATTATACACTTTATCACC